>CAUYLG010061029.1:0-53256 GCA_963573385.1 Cacajao melanocephalus | reverse complement strand
ATACAGTGTTGTTGAAATATTTAACTAGAGCATGGTATTTTAAATGTTAAGATGTAACATATGTTAAATAAAGCTGTTATTTTTGAATTTTAAAATTTGTTTTTTGGGGGTAAGAACTACTAGAGTTGATAAAATTCTGCCAAACTATTACTTATATGTACTATCATGTAACATACTTTCTTGAAATATTTTTGTTTATAGAATTGAAGGTTCTTATCAGATGGGATGCTGGGGACTATAAACAATGGAAATAAAGCCACCGTATTTTTAATTGTTTGTGTGATGTGTAATCTATAATCCTTCTGTTTCCCATATTTGATAACATTTTCCCTGAAAGAGGCCAGTTTTCCCCAAGAAACCATTCCAGTAGTGTTGAACTATAAGTCTCTCAGTGCGCCATCCATCTTTGGATTTAAAATCCCAAAAGTGCTTTCCCATTTGAAGTCTTTAAATAAAAGTGAGAATGTATATTTATGCTTCCATTTTCAGTGAGTATAAATAATTAGGGAATGGTGTGGCATTGTAAAGATTGTGTTATCCTAAGCCATTTCTATTTTGGAGCTGGTGGCCAAGATGAAATACAGAGGCAGCCTTGACTACTCAATTTCCTTTTATAGACCCCATGTTGAGAAGACACTACTAACGTCCAGTGGGAAACAAGTGGACAACTGATGAAGCTCAAAAAACGGAAGGATTAGTGTTGTAAAGAGCAAACAGTCTTCTCCTGTTTGGAATGTGGAAGCCATTTCTAAAGTATGAGGACACAGGTTCTTGATTTGAGGTTGAAGACTGTTTTCAGTCTGGTCTTCTGAAGGTTTCCTGGGGCCTGCATCTGACTTCTACTCCAGTGGCCGCTAGCACACCTCCCAGAGGGCCACATTGCCACATTACAGTTACAGAAGAGTAAAGAAGTAAAGAAGCTCTGGGAACATTCACAGGTAATTGGAGCACATTTGCATTTGTCCATATAACCTGACCACGCATTATCAGGTAATAGGTTTCTCCTATCAGAGGAATTTCAATTTTTTTCTTGTCAGGGATTCTTTTTCCCTGAGGTTTTAAGTCTCTTGTAGAGAAAGAAGAGATGGAGCAGGTTTTGAATCGGGTGTGCAGGGCCACTGGGGAGCCTTTTGTGAGCTTTCGGTCCACACGTGTGCTGTTGTTTGAACATGAGTTCTTGGTGCTGATGGCATTTGGATGAGATGATCTCTGGCCCTTTATTTGGCAGAAGTTCTCATGCAGTGGCTGCCCAAGCCCACCACACTGGTCATTGCTGTCCTGTGAGATGGACCTCATGGGCTTTTCAGCAGAGCATGTTAGGTTTTAGAGCTTCATGCATGCTTGGGCTCTGTTATGCTTACCCTTAAGTCCAGGAAGGCCTCTCTTGGTGCCCACAAGATGGTTTCTCACCTGATCCCCCATCTCATGGATAGAACTGCTGTAAGTCTAACTTATTCTTTGAGAACTGCTTAACAATTTAGGCCCCAAGAAAAACTGGTGTTTTGGGCCTTTTTCTTGGCTATTCCCAAGTCATGTTGATTTTGAGTTTGAAGGTCAAAAAGGCTGAAAGAGCATTGCCAGGGTTTGGACTATTCACAAACCCAAGCAGGTCCTTAAGAAAAGGATGCAAGAGACAAGAATGGCTCATTCCCCATTCCTGATCCTGGTTATACCCGGTCAAGAGAGGCTGGAAAGAAGAGCAGGAAGTTGGGGGAGTGCTTTGTTACACTTGGAAGTTGAGTCTAGAGTTAAAGACACCCAAAGTGGGCCATCTCCTCCTTGTCCACTCCTGATTGGTGGTGGTGCAGAATATTTGATGTTCTGGGTCATCTTGACTTTCTCAGATGCAAAAAGAGAGGGTGGTTTTACTAATGCAAAGGATGACTTCACCCCCAGGAAAACTGAGATAAATGAAGCCTTCACTTGGGCCAAAAGTTTAACTTCCCTGTCATTTGCCTTCTGATGAAAAATGCCAGATGAAATGAAAATTCTTATTTTTGCCTAGAACAGGAAAATACACACTTTACATTCTGGGCTATTATTATGAAATTATAGTATCTCATTTGGAGTGATGGAAAAAAAAAAAAAGATTATGAAATTAGGTTTTCCTTAATGTAAATCCCATGTGTTAGAAACATCTACCAAATAAGATTTTTTTGAACTGAACTTTATTTGCATTAATCTGAAAAATTGAAGTATTCTGACTTAGGCAGTTCTTAAAGTAATGCACGGGAAAAAAACAGTTTTGCTCTTAGTATCATTATATCTTGAAAAGTACCTCAATTCTTGAATGAGGCACTTTTGTCTTTAAAGAGCCCTAAAACACTTTGCTCACATGATACGAATTACCATATTTGTTGTAATGTGCAATACTTTCTATACGCTAATAAAAACTGCCAATGTGATTTTTGTCAATTGTGCCTCAATTACAGAAATATTAAAATGTGAAGTATTACATCTTAGAATAATTGAAATACAGCATGAGTCTTTAGGTATTTTTTTAAAACCTTAAATTGAAAGATGGAGTCCTGTTCAGGTGCGTTTCCTGCTTCTGTCACTTTGACCTGTGTTTATGAATTCTCATCCCAAGTAACCCTGGTGGCTTTTGAGCTTTGCCAGTAGCTTTCTTCTTGACTGTTGTGCATGGTGAAAGGGGATGTATTAACTGTGCTAAAGCAGTAAGAGTAGTTTTAATTTGTTTGTAATCCAGGGACTTATTTCTAAGTCAGGGACCTGGCAGTTGAAAAAGGTGTTTGCAGCTTCCGGACAGCTGCCCTGCACGGGATTGGGGGGTGGGCCTTTGATGCTACTCAAGCAATAAGCCACATGGAGAACTTGCATCGTAAGTGTTAGCAAGGGCTCTCCTCACCGCCTTGGAAACCTACCATGCTATGACTCGCCCTTTCCCAGCCTATCTTCAACTCACATCCTCTCTTCCTGCCCATCTCATCCAGCTCTTGCTGAAGTTGGCTTTCCTAGCTATTCTACTGGGCACCAACTTCAGCCACTTCTTTAAGAAAAAAATCTCAAGTACAAAATAAAAACCATTATCCTACCCTCGGTTTGGATCTTTCCAGAAAACAGATTTTAAGACAAGGCTTCTAGTTTTTTGGTGGAAGTGCAGGTACAAAGGTTGGCAGGAAGTGACCCTTAGAAGGGAAGGCAGTGGATAAGGAGTGTGAAGCCACTGCCACCATGGGATTGGAGCTCAATCCCACAGGGAATCTAGAGAACAGTGCAGAATACATGCCTCAGAATGTGCCTGTTTGAGGTTTGAAGGAGCTGAACTTTTTTCTTTTTTTTTTTTTTTTGAGGCAAGAGTCTCGCTCTGTCCCCCAGGCTGGAGTACGGTGGTGCAATCTCAGCCCACTACAACCTCTACCTCCCAGGGTGAAGCGACTCTCCTGCTTCAGCCTCCCGGGTAGCTGGGACAACAGGCACGTACCACCACACCCGGCTAATTTTTGTATTTTTAATAGAGACAGGGTTTCGCCATGTTGGCCAGACTGGTCTCGAACTGACCTCAGGTGATCCACCAGCCTTGGCCTCCCAAGGTGCTGGGATTACAGGCGTGAGCCACCGCACCCGGCTTTAATAGATTGCAGAATTCTGCTGCAACCATCACTCCACTACAAAGCCAGTTTGGTTTTAAGTCATGATGATTCCACTAGCTCTCTAGAAATTTTTTATTTTGGCCATTTAAAAAAAGAAATCTCGAAAACAGATTCTGTTTTCTGATTCCTCCTCTTTCCATAGGAGCTTGTTCTTCATGGATGCAAGGACTGTTTATAAGATAATAAAATTTTTTTTTTGCAACTCTTAATTATTTCAGGGATTAGGTGAGGGATTATTGTTCACTCTAATTCTTACGGAGAGGAACAAATACTAAGTGATCCTTGTCATTTAATGAAGGACTGAACTGATTTGTAGAAGTTCCTAGGAGATGTTTCATTTTCTGGGCTGTTTACCTGCAATGCCACTCCTGCATTGGAAGGCTGGGTGAGGGTCACTGTATGGATGTACATCCTGGCTTCCTTTCAGGGGCTGATCTGCTGAGGGGCAGGCAGACTCGATCCCAGATCTTGGAGCTGCCTTTCTTCCCTTTGCTCTGGGTCTGTTTTGGGGTGTTCTACTCAGCTGCTTCAACCTGAACCCCATACATCCACCTAGTTTAGGGAACATTCCTTAGCAGGTAAGCATCTGAGTTCATGCTCACCCAACTTGTGTGTTTGTGTGTGCACATGTGCGTGTGCATATGAATTTGGGGAGTTGGTGAAGCCAACCTCCTTGTGTATCACCCCTTCTGCCTCCTCGAAGCTGGGAGCCTTTCCAAGGAAGCCTTCCTGTAACCCACATCCATATAAAAGTCTACACCTAACATGCTGGGCTATTGAGGTTATGAAATTAGGTTTTCCTTAATGTTCAAAAAGGTGAAAAGAGTGCAGCCTTCTACCCTTTATGTGCTGGGCTTCGGTTTCCTCTTCCAGTTTGTCCATTCATATGGTGCCGGATGTTTTCCATCTTTCACAAAATGAATTCTTTCTTTTGGTGATACTGTCTTCGCTGCTAGTGCTGCCTTGGACTTCTTCATTATGTCTTTTGTTATTTTAGTAAGGAAGGAGGCAAACACTTCTGACCATCCATTATTCTGACCTGGGAGCCCCCAGCATTTTAAATGTATTTATTTTTTTATTTTGAGATGAATTTTCACTGTGTTGCCCAGGCTGGTGTGCAGTGGTATGATCTCCGCTCACTGCAATGTCCGCCTCCTGTGTTCAAGTGATCCGCATGCCTCAGCCTCCCAAGTAACTGGGACCACAGGTGTGCACCCCACACCCAGCTAATTTTTTTTTTTTTGTATTTTTAGTAAAGATGGGGTTTCGCCGTGTTGGCCAGGCTGGTCTTGAACTCTTGGCCTCCAGCCATCTGCCTGCCTTGGCCTCCCAAAGTGCTGGGATTACAGGTGTGTGCCACCACACCTGGCCTATTTATATATTTTAAAGACAGGGTCTCACTGTCACCCAGGTTGGAGTGCAGCGACCCAATCATAGCTCACCGCAGCTTCAAGCTCCTGAGCTCAAGCAGCGCGCACCGCTGTGCTGCCACCCCCACCCCCGTCTCAGCCTCCTGAGTAGCTGGGACACCAGGTGCGCACCCCTGTCCTGGGCGCCCCAGCATTTTTTCTTCTCTTCCCTGATGAGGCCTTCACCACGTTGACTTCCCCACCTGGAAATGTTCCTTCCTGCTGTGGATACGGCATCCATTGCTCAGGTTCTTGAGTCCCTGCCTGGAAGTGGCTGCTAAGTGCTGAGCCTGCCCCTGCAAAGCCCCCTAGCCTCTTCCTAGGTCTCTTCCTTGGCCTCCCTGCTCAACCCTCAGGGTTATTTCTGTGGGTGCCCTGCCCAAAATATTTCCGACTCTCGTCCCTTTCTGAGTCAAGCCCACTCTTGAGTCTACCTCCGTGAAGGGGCTGTTGGCCCTTCATACCAAGAGAATCCTTCCAGCTTTACTCCTCGCCCACCCCTGCTCCAGCGTCAGTGCCCTTGCCCTTCCCTTTCACTGGAGTCCGACAATCCACCCTCCCTTCAATCAGCTCTGCCTCTCCAGCACCTGCCCGCCGTCCCTCCCTGGATGTGCAAGTCAGCCTGTCCGTGAAGCCAGCATAGACTCTTGGGTCCCCTTTGCCCATTCGTGTGCACTTCTCAGCTTCAAACCCAGCAAGTCTCCTGCCCCATCCATAAAATGGAACTCTTTCCATTTCCTGGGGAAATGGGTCTCTTTTGGAGGCCCCAGGCCTGGGGGAGGTCCATTTTGTAGAAATGGAAGGGGTTCCATTTTATGGTTTCTACGGTGTATTTTCCTCAGATTTAAAAGGATTGTCCACTGGGTGTGGTGGCTTACGCCTGTGGTCCCAGCACTTGGGAAGGCTGAGGCAGGGGGATTGCTTTAAGGCCAGCCCTGGTGACTTAGTGAGAACGAGTCTCTATTGTAAAAAAATTAAAAGGACTGTCCCTTGGCTCCTGATCGTTTTAAGTGTTCTTAACTCTGGGGCAGGCCCTCAGTTCCCTTCTGAGTGGCTCTGGGTTGCCCAGGAGTGTGACGGAGGTGAGAATGCCCCTCATATCAAGACAAGAACGTGAATATCTAAGGTCGGTCAGAGTGCATTCTACTTTGCTTATCCTTGTTGATACCTGCCCCGTGCTCAGAGTCAGCTCCCCCATATTCCCCAACTCAAATGTAGGAGCTTCCCCTCCTCTGACTGCCTTGGGGTGAGGCCCCTCCCCATTGTCTACCAGAACTGGGCCGAAAGGACCTGAGACAGAGCTGTCTCCCTCTGCCCTATCCTCCTCCTTTGCCCCTTTGGCAGACTGCAGTAGTGGGAAGGTGGCCTTGGGAAGGGGCCTCTGGGGCTTGTCCACAGACACCCAACCCTGCCCAGGTGGCACCCCGTTAGCTGTCAAAATTCCTGGGGTGGGTATGAAGCAGCCAGGCCCTTCCAGCCTCTGGCTGGCTCTACCCAAGACCTCCCTGGACACTAGAGAAAGCCCCAGCTCTCACCTCCTTTTGCCTCAGTAACCCTCTGGGACTCTTCCTTCTCTTGTTCAAGGGTTCAAGGCAGCTGGGGTCAGAATACCTTTTCTACTTTTCCCACCTCATTGGAAAATGTGGTATAGTAACGAAGTATTAACTAATCACTGGATTATTTATTTCTAGTCTGAGGTGTGAAGAGAGGAGAATGAAAATGTAGACTTTTGTTGACACAACACGAAGGCGGCAGTGGGAAAGGCCTGCAGGAAACCTAACTGGGCGGAGATTCGAGAATCCAGCAATGGTGCCGAGACGCTGCACAGGGACCTGGCCCGGCTCCTGCCTTGTCGTTTCAGGTATTGGGACCTTTGAGGACAGACCTACCTGCTTCCAAGCTGTAGTCAGCCAGGAGGCCAGAGCTGTGGCTGCCTCAGTACTACTGTTTTCCTGGCTGGGGAAGTGGGAGAACCTAGGGGAAAAGCTCAGAAAAAGAGAAGACTTGAATGTGGACAATCTCAAATGTCTTAAGTAGCAATAACATCACATGAGTTTTTCCTGTTGTGGGATATGAGAAATGAGTGGTGGACATTGAAGGATAAAGTTGTTGGGCTTAAAGTTGGTGGGAAATGCCTTTATTTATTTGATTGCAAAAGTCTCTAAAAGTGACTCACCATGGAAGGAATGAAGAAGGAGGGGTTGTGATGGATTCTCAAGAAAACTGGGGAACTTTCTCACTCACTGTTTTGAAGAACGAGACAAACAGAAGATGCAAAACCACCTCACTGAGGCTGGCTCTGGAGGTGTGAGGAGAGCATTTCATTGTCGGGGGTGGCCTGTCTCACTGGCCCCTCCTCTAGAAGTTGGGGAGATGCTTACCTAGCTGAGTGTTTAGCACTTGTCCCTGCAACTGAGTACCTGCTCAACAAATAGGGGCTGCCATGACAATAAAAACCCCAGCTGTGGCAGATGGTTATTATGGCAGACAATTAGAAATAGTCTCTGCATTATCCCAGGTCTGGGCACGGTTCATTGTTGGTAGACCAACCCAATAAATTACTCTTCTGAGAGAACACTGATGTGTTGGGTGAACCTTTCACTTAAAAAGCTGTTTTATTTTATTCTATTTATTTTGATTTTTGAGACAAGAGTCTCACTCTGCCACCCAGGCTGGAGGAGTACAGTGGCATGGTCTCGGCTCACTGCAACCTCTGCCTCCCAGGTTCAAGCGATTTTCCTGCCTCAGCCTCCCACGTAGCTGGGATTACAGGCACATGCCACCATGCCCGGCTAATTTTTTGTATTTTTAGTAGAGACCAGGTTTCACCACATTGACCTGGCTGGTCTCAAACTCCTGACCTCAAGTGATCCACCCACCTCTACCTCCTAAAGTGTTGGGATTACAGGCGTGAGCCACCACGCCTGGCCTCACTTAGAAAGCTTGAAATTAAAAACTAAACTTTTTCAGTGTTGAATTAATTTTGCCTTACTGAAAAGTGATAAAAATAGTATGTAGAGGCCGAGTGCGGTGGCTCATGCCTATAATCCCAACACTTTGAGAGGCTGAAGCGGGTGGATCACGAGGTCAGGAGTTGAGACCACCCTGACCAATGTGGTGAAATCCCATCTCTACTAAAAATACAAAAATTAGCTGGGTGTGGTGGCAGGCACCTGTAGTTCCAGCTACTCGGGAGGCTGAGGCAGGAGAATCGCTTGAACCTGGGAGGCAAAGGTTGCAGTGAGTTAAGATCGCATCACTGCACTCCAACCTGGGTGACAGAGTGAGACTCCATCTCAAAAAATTAAAATTGAAATTAAAATTAAAAAAAAACAGGACTCAGAGTACCCATATGCCTCTACCCAAGTATTCCCAATGTTAACATCTTACATAACCATATCATAATTATCAAAATCAACTATGGACCAAGCAAGAACAGCAATGAAATCAACATTGCTATTATTCTATTATCGACACTGCAAACCTGACTTGAATTTTACTAATGTTTTCACTAATGTCCATTTTCTTTTCTGTTTTTTTTTTCTTTTTCCTTTTTTTGAGGCATTAAAGAATCATTGTTCTTTTTTCTTTATTTAACACAGGGTCTCAGAGACTGTCACCCAGGGTGAGTGCAGTGGCGTGATCACGGCTCACTGCAGCCTTGACTTCCTGGGCTCAAGTGATCCTGCAGGTGTACACCACCACACCTGGCTAAGATGTCCACTTTCTGTTCCAGGATGCTATTTAAGGTCCCACATTGCGTTTAGTTACTTTTCCTTGGTCTCCTCCCATCTGTTTCTCAGTCTTTCCTTGTCTTTCATGACTTGAAGACTTTTGATGAGTAGAGGTTGTTTGTAGAACGTCCTTCCATTTGGGCTTGTATGTTGTTTTCGCACGGTTAGAATGAGGTTGCGTATTTTTGGCAAGAACACCGCAGACGTGATGTTTGGTCCGTCTCGAAGCCTCACACTGGGGGCTCATGATGTCGCTGTGTCCTCTTCCTGGTCATGTTAACCTTGTGCACTGGGTTTCTCTGCAGTAAGGTACCGTCTTTCTCTTTGTAGTTAAAAAATATCCTGGGGACATTTGTATGTGTAAAATGTACAAATAATTCGGTGAGTCAATGCATGTAAAGTGCTTGCAGCCTGGCGTGTAGTACGGGCTCAGTGAATGAGCAGCTGTTGCTTTTGTTGTCGTCATTATTAGTGCTGCTTCTGTCCAGTTCTGTCCCCAGCCTCCCTCCTCCGGTGTTCAGTCCTTTTACTCTCTGTTCGTTGTCCTCTTCCTCTTGGGCTGGTCCTCCTCCGGCTGGTTACTTCCTTACGCGAGGTTTGAGTGTCTCATTCAAAATGTCTGTGGCCTTAAGCAGGGCCCAGAAGAGCTGGGTGCTTCTCATCAGCATAGGGGGTCGGGTGGAGGAGGAGCCTATTATTACTCAAAGGTAAGGGACAACGCTGTGCTAACAGAACAGATTCCTATGTCTTTGTAAGTTGTGCCTACTTCCGAGGTGACCTTGGGGGGCCCCACCTGGCCCACATCCCTTGTGGTAGAGTTCTGGACCAGAACGCATCCTGGAGGGACAGGTTGGAGGAGCAGCCTGCCTGGCTGAGGCCTGGAGGCAGGAAGGAGCCAGAGGTGAAACTCCTGGGGGAGGTGGTGGAGTTTTCTTTAAGGAGGGGCTGGGTTGCTGCCCTGAGCAACCTCCAGGGGCTGGAGAGCCAGGGCAGGGGCGGAGGCGGAGGGAGCATGAGGCCTGCTAGGGGCGGCCTTCCCTGCCCGAGATGAGCAAGGTGGTGCTAGTTAAAGCAACTCTAGTTCCTTCTGCAGATGAGAGCAGGGCTTCCCCTCCTTCCTCATTTGGGCTGGGAGATGCCAGCGTGCTCCAGGCCGACCTGCTTCCAGTTGCTTCCTGGGGCTCCCGTGCCCTGGTCTAGCACACACAACGTTATCTGCAGAATGGCTGTTCTTGGCAGCATTCTCAGCCTTCCAGACTCCTCTCCAACCTTGGAGCATTTGAGCTCTATTTTTATGCAGAGAGGAGAAGTTTCCTGTGTTTGAAAATAGCTGCCATGCAGAGGACTGTGGTAGCTCCCGTTGTCACCTGTCCCTCTAGCCTCCTTTTTCTGGAGACGGGCTGTGCCCCCTGGGGCTGTGGGGTGGGCATGTGAGCAAGGCCTATTGGAACCCTCCCTGGGACTGGGAGACAGAAGCTTTTCTTCCTCTGTTGTCGCTAAATAAATGGGCATAGTGGAGTTGCCTGGCCCTCTCCCTAACTACCTGAAGGAAGCTTTCCATCGCCATAGCGAGAATGAGGGCAACACAGGTGGAAGAAGGAGAGCCGGGAGTCCTTGAACCCCTGCACCCGCCTCTGTCCTGGCCTTCCCAGCCACGTGAGACTTTCATTCTCGTTTTCGCTTAAGCTGACTGGAGTCAGTCCCGACTGATGCCATGAGAGCCTGCTTCCTCCCGAGTTCCAGGGTGAGCCCAGCTGCAGGTGCCTCCAGATTCCCACCCTGAAACGCCCAATTTTAAGACTGTGATAGTTGCTTCCAGTAAGCAGCTGGGGTAGGAACTTGATGTACCTGCCTTAGGCCAGAAATCTAAGTGGAAAGGCTTAGGAAGCAGGGAACACCGTTCTCCAGGCCTTCAATGTTCACTGTGGGCCCCAAGACCCCTGGGTGAGAGACAACAGCGTCTCTTTCAGAGTCCAGTTTGTACACTCAGTTTCTAGGTGTTTGCTCTGGTGACAAGAGAAAAGCTGAAAAGAGAAGTGTGCGTGCAAAGCCAGTTTCTTGGGAGAGGAAGATGCTGGTGGGCTGGGAAGAGATTTGGAAGGGGAGAGGTGCTTGGCTGCCCGTATGGTCCCTGTGTGCTATGGGCTGCATGTGTAAGGTCTTATGGCCTAGGAGGGAGAGTTGGTTCAGACCCTCACTCCTCCACAGCACAGCAGCAAACACCCGGACCTGACCACAAGGGAAGGTGGATGCTCATTAGAAGGTTCTCTGTTCCAAGCTGCCCAGGATTCTCCTGGGCTGGAGCTGGGGCCTGGTCTAGCCCTGCTGCTGAGTCTGGCTGACTGACAGCCCCCTGCTGTCACATTCCTAGAAATATGCAGGGACCCCTGTGCCCCATCTGAGGCGTTGGAGTCCAGCTGTGTGGCAAGCGCTCTGGCAGCAGGGAGGAAGTGTAGTATCCATGTGTGCTGGGGCCCACCCTCCCAGTCCTGGCCCCTTCCTCATGTAACAGATGAGCAAAATGAAGCTAAAGAAATTACACCAACCCAAGTTTAAACAACTAGCAAGTATTTTTTACTTGCCAGGATTTATACTTGGGGTCTCTGATTCCATTGCAATGGACTTTGTCCTACTATGTCCTTGGGCCTTTCAAAGGAGGACATGTGCCACCAAAGGGTTACCAGCACTGCAAGGTCTGCCAGCTCCCTACCCATGAACTTGTATTCTTCTTTTGCGCTTTGACCCCACTGTCGAGATTTTTGTCTCCATCACCTGCCTCACTCAGGCTTCGTCAGCCCAGAGTCTGACCCAAGCCCCACCTGTGCAAAGCCTGGGTTCCTCCTCATAGACCTACAGTGTTTGTCAATAAAGGGGTGGGATGCCCCAGAGTAGACATGTATTATTAGATTAGATGAGAAAACTGAGCCTCATAGAGGATGTGATCTTTTTAAATTTAAATTAAAATTTTTTTTTTGAGACTGAGTTTTGCTTTTGTCGCCCAGGCTAGAGTGCAGTGGCACGATCTTGGCTCACTGCAACCTCTGCCTCCCGGGTTCAAGTGATTCTCCTGCCTCAGCCTCCCCAGTAGCTGGGATTACAGGCGCCCACCACCACACCCAGCTAATTTTTATTTTTTTGGTAGAGATGGGGTTTCACCATGTTGGCCAGGCTGGTCTCGAACTCCTGACTTCAGGTGATCCGCCCCCCTCAGCCTCTCAAAGTGCTGGGATTACAGGCTGAGCCACCACACCCAGCCCAATTTTTATTTTTAAAAAGAAAGTCTCCTCTGTTGTCCAAGCTGGAGTGCAGTGGCACTATCATGGCTCATGGCTCAAGCAAGAGCCCAGCTATTTTTTTGTTTTGTTTTGTTTTGGTAGAAACGGGGTCTCACTATGTTGCCCAGCCTGTCTCAAACCCCTGGCCTCAAGCAGTCTTTCACCTTAGCCTCCCAAAGTGCTGGAGTTACAAGGATGAGCCACTGTGCCAGGCAGAGGATTTAACCTTTTAATTTCAAATGGGCAATAAAATGTAAGGCAGGTTAAGGGTTGCCTAGGTTTTGGAGGTGCTGGAGGGAAATGGGAAGTGACTACTAAGGGATGTCGGGTTTCTTTTAGGTGTGATGAAAACGTTCTCAGATTCACTGTGGCACTGGTCAAACAACTCTGTGGATATACCAAAACCCATTGAATGGTACATTTAAATAGGTGAATTATATGGATGTAAATCATATCTCAATAAAGATTTAAAAATTTGTTTTTAAATTGTATTAAAAAATAAAATTTCGGCCGGGCACGGTGGCTCACGCCTGTCATCCTAGCAGTTTGGGAGGTAGAGGCGGGCGGATCACGAGGTCAAGAGATTTAGACCATCCTGACCAACATGGTGAAACCCCATCTCTACTGAAAATAAAAAAATTAGCTGGGTGTGGTGGCATGTGCCTGTAGTCGCAGCTACTTGGGAAGCTGAGGCAGGAGAATCGCATGAACCCAGGAGGCAGAAGTTGCGGTGAGCCGAGATCGCTGCCGCGGCACTCCAGCCTGGCAGCAGAGCAGAGACTCCTTCTCAAAAAAAAAAAAACAACAACAAAAATAAATAAATAAAAATAAAACTTCAGCTGGGCACAGTGGCTCACGCCTGTAATCCCAGCACTTTGGGAGGCCAAGGCAGGTGGATTACCTGAGGTCAGGAGTTCGAGACCAGCCTGGCCAACGTGGTGAAACCCTGTCTCTACTAAAAATACAAAAATTAGCTGGACTGGTGGTGGGCGCCTGTAATCTCAGCTACTCGGGATGCTGAGGGAGGAGACTCACTTGAACCTGGGAGGCAGAGGTTGCAGTGATCTCGGCTTACTGCAGCCTCTGCCTCCCAGGTTCAAGCGATTCTTGTGCCCCAGCCTCCCAAGTAGCTGGGATTACAGACGTGTACCACCAGACCCAGCTAATTGTTTTGTATTTTAAGTAGAGGTGGATTTTCACCATGTTGGCAAGGCTAGTCTCGAACTCCTGACCTCAGGTGATCCGCCTGCCTCCACTTCCCAAAGTGCTGGGATTACAGGTGTAAGTCACCCCGCCTGGCCTGAAAGATGGCTTGAGACCAGGAGTTTGAGGCCGCAATGAGCTCTGATGGCACCACTGCACTCCAGCCCACAGCCTGGGTGACTGAATGAGACCCCATCTCTTAAAAAAAAAAAAAGTGGTTGTAGAATGAATGATCATTTGTTGAAGTATGTGAGTGAACAGATAACAGTTTCAGATTCCCACAGTGTTTCTGATATGATTTTGTACTCATTGAATAGACTGACAATATAAATGTAATCTTCGTTCTTTTTCGGTGTTTATGTGACAGTAGGTGAAAAGTTCTGCAGGGGCAGGGCTGTTCCTTGTTGTGTTCACCTCCACACCTTGTCTGTAATAAGTGTCCCATAGATAGTTGTTGAACGACTGGGTAAATGAACTCAATAACATTTGTTGTAGGAAGAAAAATAAGACTGAAAATCAAAAGGTCTCCAGAGAGGGGAGGCAGGAAGAGCAGGGAAGTGTTGTTCCACACAGTTGGTATTAAATCCTTTATGTCTGTCCCATCCTGGCCCTCGCCTGGGCCCACACTGCCCATGGGAGATAGCCTGGGATGGGTAAATTCCTAGCTGCCGGTGCTCGCTTACCGTGAGGGAGTTGTCTCTTGTCCAGTCCTCCAAATCCCCTTTGCCTCTGCTATTACATTTCCCCCAAATTTGTAAAATTCCTGACAATATACATGGCATTACCAATAATACATTGTGAAGCTAAAATTGACTTTTCTAAACTGTCAATGAAAGGCACATTTTGATCAAACATGCTAGAGGAAAGACTGAATTATCTCTTCTGTTGTCTCTGTAGAAAATCATATCATAAGATTGTTATATGAAGTAGCAATCAGAGTGTGAAAACCCTACTCTCCGGTCTGAAAAAATATTATAGAGTTGTGTCAGGAAGTTTATGAAAATATTTTGTAATTTGGCCGGGCATGGTGGCTCACGCCTAGAATCCCAGCACTTTGTGAGGCCGAAGTGGGCTGATTACCTGAGGTCGGGAGTTTGAGACCAGCCTGGCCAGCGTGGTGAAATGCCATCTCTACTAAAAACACAAAAATTAGCCAAGTGTGGTGGCAGGCACCTGTAATCCCAACGATTCAGGAGGCTGAGGCAGGAGAATCACTTGATTGATTGCAGTGAGCCGAGGTCGTGCCACTGTACTCCAGCCTGGGTGACAAGAGCAAAACTCTTGTCAAAAGAAAAGAAAAGAAAAAACATTTTGTAATTTATCTGGATTTTGTGATTTTTTTTATTTTCTAAGTTTAATGCCAGTTTAATTTGTTGCGACTTTCTTTTTTTTAATTGTTATTTTTGTGTGTGTATTTAGAGTTTTGTATTCTTTCTCTTATAAAAGAGCAACAAAATTACATAAGCTTTAAGGTCCACACAGCCTGGATCTATTCCAATGCCCTCCGAGTAACAGTGGGAAATTCCTTGATGCAGGAATCACAGTTTCTTCTTTCTGCTTTTCCACCTGATTCCAGCTGTGTCTTATGTCCTTAGGAGAGCTCAATGGGTTTTCGTTTTGTTTTGTTTTGTTTTTTCTGAATTTAATTCACTTTGAGGAGAGACTTTGAGGAGAAAGGCAGAGGGGACACATGGCCCAAGGGTCCTTCATCAGAAAGGCAGCCAGGTTGGGGGGAAGTAGGGGAGTCTTGTGTGAGTTCAGAAGATACCGGAGCTGGAACCATGGTGGAAGTCACATTCAGAGAGACTTCAGTTAATTGAGAGAAACACTTTTCTCATAGTTGACCTTCTGTTGGCAACGCTGCCTGGACAGGCAGGTGTAAGTCTCTTCTTTCAGCACCTAGATGCTGAGGGGAGTAGTTAAGGCTTCACAGGAGGGACTGGTACCTGGAGGTTGGATTTGACACTGGGGCAGGGTGGAGACTGTGGGGCAGACCCTACAGACCCTGTATCATAGATTTCCTGCTAATATTAACAGGAACATATCATAAGTTTTTTTTGTTTTTTTTTTTTTTTTTTGAGATGGAGTTTTGCTCTTGTTTCCCAGGCTGGAGTGCAATGGTGAGATCTCGGCTCACCACAACCTCCACCTCCCGGGTTCAAGCGATTCTCCCATGTTCAAGTGATTCTCCCGCCTCAGCCTCCCAAGTAGCTGGGATTACAGGCGTGAGCCACCCTGCCCAGGCTATAAGTTCTTATATGATATGTGAAGTTGTATAATACCATTTGAAGGTTGACTCTGATAAGCTGGATGTATACTATAAACCCTAAAGCAACCATTAAAGAAAGAAAGAATTATAGCTAATAAACCGAAAAAGAAGATAAAATAGAATCATAAAATATGCTCCATTAATCTATAAGTAGGCTGAAAAAGAAGAAAATCAAAATAGAAAACAGGTAGGACCAATAAAAAACAAATTTCAAGATGACAGACTTAATCCTAATTATATCAGTAATCATATCACATAAAAATGGTCTAACACTCCTAATTAAAAGGCAGATAATATCAGATTGGATATCAAAGCAAGACCCAACTACATGCTGCCTTTGTGAGGCATACTTAAGTACATGTGGCTCATGACTGTAATCCCAGCACTTTGGGAGGCCGAGGCAGATGGATCACGAGGTTAAGAGTTCAAGACCAGCCTGGCCAAGATAGTGAAACCCTCTTGTATTGTAAAAATACAAAAATTAGCTGGGCGCGGTGGCAGGGGCCTGTAATCCCAGCTACTTGGGGGGCTGAGGCAGGAGACTCGCTTGAACCCAAGTGGCAGAGGTTGCAGTGAGCCGAGTTGGCATCACTGCACTCCAGCCTGGGTGACAGAGTGAGACTCTGTCTAAAACAGAAAAAGAAAAAAAACACATACACACACACACACACACACACACACACACACACACACACACACGGTAAAAGTAGAAAGGATGGAAAAAGTTAGACATACAAACACCAGTCAAAAGAAAGCTAGAGTGGCTAGATTGATATTAGACAAAGTTGATTTCACAGGGATAATGCATTTCACAATGCAAAGGGGTCAATTCATGCAGAAGACATAAAAATCCTAAATGTTTATGCACATAGATCTTCAAAACATATGAAGCAAAAACTGATAGAATGGCAAGGAGAAATAAACAAACCTCCAATTATGGCTGGATATTTCAATACCCCTGTTTCAATAATCAGTAAAGCCTGAAAATAGAAAAATCATGAAGGATAGAGAAGATTTCAACATTATCAACCAACGTGGCCTAAAAGAGTCCACCCAACAACAGAACACACATTTTCAAGTGCACGTCCATGGAATATTTACCAAGATAGATCATATTCTGGATTATAAACCAAGTCTCAATAAATGTTACAAGATTAGAACCATATTAAGTATCTTTAAGTATCTTCTCTGGTCACAATGTAATTAAATTGGAAATCAATAATAGACCTTTGGGAAATCTTCAAATGCTTATAAACTAAATAACACACTTCTAAATAAGCCATGGGTCAAGAAGAAATTAAAGGGACATTACAAAGTCTCCTTTGAACTTAATGAAAATGGAAACACAACATATCAGAATGTTGGAGGTATCGTTAAAACATCCCTTAGGAGAGAATTTATGGCACTAAGTGTCCACATGAGAAATAAAAGAGAAGCCTCAAATCAATGGCCTTAGCTTACACCTTAAGAAACTAGAAAAAAAGATGGCCAGGCATGGTGGCTCACACCTGTAATCCCAGCAGTTTGGGAGGTCGAGGCAGGCAGATCATGAGGTCAGGAGTTTGAGACCAGCTTGGCCAACATAGTGAAAACCCATCTCTACTAAAAATACAAAAATTAGCCAGACGTGGTGGCGCTTGCCTGTAGTCCCAGCTACTCAGGAGGCTGAGGCAGGAGAATCACTTGAATCCCGGGAGGCAGAGGTTGTGGTGAGCTGAGATCGCGCCACTACACTCCAGCCTGGGTAACAGAGCAAAACTCCATCTCAAAAAAAAAAAAAAAAAAAAAGAAAGAAACTAGAAAAAAAGAGACCAAACTAAGCCAAAGAAAGGAAATAATGAGGCCAGGCGTGGTGGCTCATGCCTGTAATCCCAGCACTTTGGGAGGCTGAGGCATGCAGATCACCTGAGGTCAGGAGTTCGAGACCAGCCTGACCAGCATGGAGAAACCCCATCTTTACTAAAAATACAAAATTAGCCAGGTGTGGTGGCACATACTTGTAATTGCAGCTACTCAGGAGGATGAGGCAAGAGAATCGCTTGAATCCAGGAGGCGGGGGTTGTGGTAAGCCGAGATCTCACCATTGCACTCCAGCCTGGGCAACAAGAGTGAAACTCCATCTCAGAAAAAAAAAAAAGAAAAGAAAGGAAATAGTGAAGATCAAAGCAGATATCAGTGGAACAGAAAACAGAGAAATAATAGAGAAAATGAATGAAACCGAAAGCTGGTTATTTGAGATCAATAAAATTGGTTAACTTACTACCAGATTATTTAAAAAAAAAAAGAGAAGACAAATTATCCATCAGGAATGAAAGAGGTGACTTCCTTAGATATTCTGCAAATATTAACAGGAACATAAGGAACATTATCGTGGTGTTATGATGTATATTGGTTTTCATCCACAGCTTCTGGCACATAACTCCCATATCGCTTGTTACAGTCTTTTGGGCTGTGTGAGGCCTCAGGGGCAGGCCTCTGACCTTCTGCCCTCATCACCTGCTCCAACGCAGGACTCTAATGTCCCCCTGCCTTTCTCATTATGGGCCTTAAGACCCTCCTACGCGAGCTCCCACCCTATGCTCTGAGGGAAGGAATGCTTCCATTGAAAACCGAGAGGACAGCTTTCAGGGAGCTTCCAGATAGCTGAACGTGTGGAGGTTCCTGCACAGTGGCACCCAGGGACGGCATGGAAGCTCCGCGCCCCTTCCCTATACCTCACCCTACACCTTTCTTCATCTGTATCCTTTGTCTTATCCTTTGTAATAAACTGGTAAATGTAAGTAAGTGTTTCCCTGAGTTCTGTGAGCCAATCTAGCAAATTAGTCAAACCCAAAGACGGGGGTCACTGGAACCCTGATTTGAAGCCAGTCAGAAGTTCCTGAGGCCTGGATTTACAACTGGTGCCTGGGGGTGTGGGATTGAACCCCCAACCCGTGGGATGTGACACTATCTCTAGGTAGATGGTGTCAGAACTAGATTAGAGGATACCCGGCTGGTGTCTGCTGCTTGGTATGTGGAGGAAAGCCCCCATACATTTGGTCGTAGAAGGCTTCTGTGTTAATGAATGTCATGGTGTGAGAGCAGAAGAAAGCGCCGATAGAGAGTTTCCCCTACACGATTGTGAACAACTTTATTTCAATAAATTTGACTACGCAGACAAAATGGACAAATTCCTTGAAAGACCCAAAGACCCAAATTCCTTGAAAAACCTTTCCATAAAGACAGAGCTAGGTCCAGGTGGCTTTACTGGTGAATCCCACCAAACATTTAAAGAAGAAATAATACCAATTATGTGGAACTATTGAAGAAAATTGAAGAGAAGGGTACATTTTCCAAGGGCATTTTATTTGAGACCAGCATTACTCTAATATTAAAGTTAGATATAGACATTGTAACAAAACTACAGACTAATATTCATAATGACCAAAAAATTTAAACACAATTTTAGCAAAGTGAATTCAGGAGTAAAATAAGAGGGGATTTATCCCAGGATTGTCAGGTTGGTTCAACATTAAAAAATGCATCAATCTTCCAGAATTTTTCCAAATTAAAAAAAAAATCAAGCTGGATGTGGTGGAGTGCCCCTCTAGTCCTAGCTACTTGGGAGGCTGAGGTGAAAGGACGGCTTGAGGCTGGGAGTTTCTGGCTGCAGTGCACTGTGATCATGCCTTAGAAGAGCCACTGCGCTCCAACCTGGGAACACGGCAAGGCCTCGTGTCTGAAAAAAATACATGAATCTATATGTCATTTTAACAAATTAAAACAGAAAACCTCGATGATAATCTCAATCAATACAGAAAACACATTGACAAAAATCCAATATCCACTCCTGATCAAAAACTTTCGGCATGGAATAATTAGAAGGGATCATCCTCAACCTGATTGGTGAAGGACATCTATGAAAAACCCTACAGCCAAAATTATACTTAATGGTGATGGACTGATGGTTTCCTCTCATGCTTGGGAATAAGACAAGGATGTGAGATCTCACCTTTTCTAGGCAACATTGTATTGAGGTTTCTAGCCAGTGGGATTAGGCAAGAAAAAGAAACAAAAGATAGCCATCTGATCAAAGACAACGTAGGCTGGGTGGTAGTTTATTCCTGTAATCCCAGCACTTTGGGAGGCCAAGATGGGAGGATCAGTTGAGCCCAGGAGTTTGAGACCAGCCTAGGCAATGTGGTAAGACTTTGTCTTTACCGAAAAATTAAAAAGTTAGCCAGGCTGGTGGTCCAAGCGACTCAGGAGGCTGAGACATGAAGATCACTTGAGCCCAGGAGGTTGAGGCTGCAGTGAGCTGTGTTCATACCACTGCATGCCAGCCTAGGTGACCGAGCAAGACTTTGCCCCCCCAAAAAAGAAGAAGTAAAAGTTAAGCTGTCTTTATTTGCAGACAACATGATCATCTGTTATACAGAAAGCTGACAGACTGTATTAAAAGCTACTAGAACTAATGAGTTTAGCAAGATTACAAGATACAAGACTAATACATGAAAACAAATTGCTTTTCTGGGTATAACATTGGGCCATTGGAAATAAATAAAAATGTAAAAATATGCCACTAATAGCAATGTAAAAAAATAAAATACAGATAAATTCCTCAAAAGATGTAAGAAGACATGTAACTTGAAAACTACAGAACACTGATGAGCAAAATTTTATTTTATTTTTTATTTTTATTTTCTGGAGATAGAATCTCACTGCTGTCCAGGCTGCCATGCATTGGCACGATCTCAGCTCATTGCAACCTCTACCTTCCAGGTTAAAGTGATTCTCCTGCTTCTGATTCCCAAGTAGCTGGGATTACAGGCACCTGCCACCATACCTGGCTAATTTTTTTTTTAGAGGAGATGGGGTTTCACCATATTGGCCAGGCTGTTCTCAAACTCCTGACTTCAAGTGATCCGCCTGCCTTGGCCTCCCAAAGTGCTGGGATTATAGGCATGAGCCACTGTGCCCGACCTAATGAGCAAGATTTTAAATGATCTAAATTAATGGAAAGATCAAATTGATCCATAGATTCAGTACAATTATGAATACAGTCTCAACAGGCTTTTTTTTTTACAGAAAATCACAAACTGACTCTAAAATTTACATGGAAATGAAAATAACCTAGAAGAGCAAGAACAATTTTGGAAGAGAAGAATAAAGTTGAAGGACTAACACTACCCAATTTCAAGACTTTAAAAAACATTTGGTATATAATAATAAAAAATAAAAAATTAAAGAATGACATGAAAATATACGCTCTTTGAAAAGATGAAATTAAAATACTAAATATATATTTTTAAAATTGATATATAATAATTGTATGTATTATGTGATACATGTGATATTTTGATACATGCATACAATGTGTAGTGATCAGATGGGGCAATTGAGATATCCATCACCTCAAACATTTATCTTTTCTTTATGTTGAAAATATTCATTATTCTAGCTATCTTGAAATATACATTATTGTTAACTATAATCACCCTACAGAACTACTGAATACTAGATCTTATTCCTTCTATCTAACTATATTTTTGCACCCATCAATCAATCTCTCTTCATCCCTCCCCTCCCATCCTCTCAGCCTCTGGTCACCACCAGTCTGCTGTCTCCGTGAGATCCACTTTTTTAGCTTCCACATACGAGTGGGAACATTTGATATTTGCCTTACTGTGCTTGGCTTATGTCACTTAATATAATAATCTCCAGTTCTACCCATGTTGCTGCAAATGACAGGATCTCATTCTTTGTTATGGCTGAATACTATTTTCAATTTTGACTTCTTATGCAACTACAAAAATCAAGACAGTGTGATACTGATGTGAAGAAAGAACATAGATCAATGGAATGGAACAGAGAGACTGGAAATGGATTTTCAATGAACGTACAAAGACAATTCAGTAGAGAAAGGATCATCTTTTCAACAAATGGTGCTGGAACAATTGGATATTCACATGGCAGAAAGAATTAACTTTAACCCATACATTACACCATGTATAAAATTAACTCAAAATGAATCATAAATGTCAATATAAAACCCAAAATTATGAATCAACTTCTAGAAGAAAACATAGGAGAAAATCATTTTGACCTTGAGTTAGACAAAGGTTTCTTAGATATGGTACCAAAAGAACAAGTTATAAAAGAGCAAATCGATAAATTGAATTTCATCTGTTGGGGCTCAGAAAACAATACCCCAAAGTGAAGTCCTCAGCAGCAGCCTCAGAAGCAAAAGTGTTTTTTTGACCTTCTTCCCTCTTCTCTCTCAGTCCCATTCTTTCCCAAGGCTAGCCATACAAACTAGAAATCTCTCTTCCCCAAGGCGGGTCATAGAAACCAAAACTTCTTCTCCCCAAAGCTAGTCATAAAGCCTAAAAATATACTCTAATTTTCCATCCACCTGTCTGTGTAAAAGCTGGTCATAAAGATACTTTCTGGGCCAGGCCGGTGGCTCATGCCTGTAATCCCAGCACTTTGGGAGCCTGAGGCGGGCAGATCACGAGGTCAGGAGATCGAGACCATCCTGGCTAACATGATGAAACCTTATCTTTATTAAAAATACAAAAACTTAGCTGGGCGTGGTGGCACATGCCTGTAGTCCTAGCTACTCAGAAGGCTGAGGCAGGAGAATCCCTTGAACCCAGTAGGTGGAGGTTGCAGTGAGCCGAGATTGCGCCACTGCACTCCAGCCTGGGTGGCAGGTGACAGAGTGAGACTTCATCTAAAAATTAAAAAAAAGAAAAGAAAGAAACTATCTGATCTACCTTGTTTGACTATGGGTCATAAGACCCCCATCCCAGAGAGGAGGGAATGCATGCTCAGGCCAAGAAGAATGTAGACAGACGGGCCCTACTGGGCTTCCCTACTCCATCTATTAGCACGAGATAATATTATTTTTGTCCAATCATACTTCCTCACAGCTGCCTATACTTTGTTGAACCTAAACATTAAAATGAATAATTTCTCCTGTATCTTTGGGTCTTCATTCTGAAGGCTCCTGTGTATACATGCTAAATAAATTTGTGTGCCTTTTCTCCTATTTATCAATCTACTTCACGTCAGTGATTTTCAACGAACCTCAGAAAATCAAAAGGAAACACTTTGGTTCTTTGAAGCACTGTTAAAAGAACAAAGACAATTTACAGACTGAGAGACAGTCTTTGGAAACCATATTATTTCTAATAAAGGACTTGTATCTAGAATATATAATAAACTCTCAAAGCTCAACAATAAGAAAATAAATACCCGAATTAAAAATGGGAAAAATTTAGGCTGGGCACAGTGGCTTACCCCTGTAATCCCAGCACTTTGGGAGGCTGAGGCAGTGGATCACCTGAGGTCAGGAGTTCAAGTCCAGCCTGGCCAACATGGTGAAACCCTCTCCCTACTAGAAATACAAAAATTAGCTGCGCATGGTCGTGCCCACCTGTAGTCCCAGCTACTCAGGAGACTGAGGCAGGAGAATCTTTTGAACCTGGGAGGTGGAGGTTGAAACGAGTGGAGATTGTACCACTGCACTCCAGCCTGGGTGACAGAGACTTCAGGGAAGGAAGGAAGGAAGGGAGGGAGGGAGGAAGGAAGGGAGGAAGGAAGGAAGGGAGGAAGGGAGAAAGGGAGGAAGGAAGGGAGGGAGGGAAAAATCTGAATAGACACCTCACCAAACAGGATATATGGATGGCACATAAGCACAAGAAGAGATGCTCAGTTTTATTTGTCATTTAGCTCACTAATGAGGCAACAAGCATTGTGAAGAAGTCAGTTCCAAGGAGAATAACTGAAGTATATATAGCCAGTGAAGGTATATGCATGTTATTTAGGAATGTAGAATAAATACAAACATTCGAGTGGTTGCCTCTGAGAATGGGATTGTTTGGTAGAGAGTGATAGGGCAGCTCCTGCTGTTTTTTTGTTGTAGGTCTTATAGTATTATTATTATACTTAAAATGAAGCAGAACTATGTATATGTATAATTTTCATAAGAATAAAATTTTAATTAAAAGAGAAAAATATAGCAGGTGAATTTGGCCTCCCAAAGTGCTGGGATTATAGGCATGAGCCACCATGCCTGGCCAAAAGGCTATTTTTGAAATGCTCCATTTTCCACCTATATATTTGTGTAATATCCATTTTTTCCATATACTTCCGCCAAAGCAAAATAACATCAGATTGACTACAAACATAGATATGAGACTCCAGCTGTCTTTTATTAAGTCAGATATTAAAGAGATTTGCAAAGATGCAAAACAAATCTACTCACTGTTATTTTTTTTAGTTTGGGAAAATATTATTTTCATAAAATATTTTTTTATTTCTACTAAAATGTAACATGCTCATTATTATATTTAAAGTCTATCTATAATTATTTACATATTTAAAAAATTGTTAAGAATGTAAGTGGGGCTGGGAGTGGTGGCTCACACCTGTAATCCCAGCACTTTGGGAGGCCGAGGCAGGTGGATCACTTCAGGTCAGGAGTTCGAGACCAGCCTGGTCAACATGGGAAAATCCTGTCTCTACTAAAAACACAAAAATTAGCTGGGCATGGTGGCGCATGCCTGTAGTCCCAGCTACTCAGGAGGCTGAGGTATGAGGATCGTTGGATCCCGGGAGGTGGAGGTTACAGTGAGCCAAGATCGTGCCACTACACTCTGGCCTGGGTGACAGAGCAAGACCTTGTCTCAAAAACAAAGAATGTAAATGGATCCTGAGACCAAAAAGCTGACCTAACATAGTATATATTATAATTATACACAATTATAATATGCCATTATTATTATATATTTTGTAACAAATAGAGAATACTTTTGTTTTCAAACGTTCAAGGAACACTCCTGGTAATTGACCATGTATCATCAAGAAATCTGAATCGATTGATTGTATCATCAAGCAATCAAGAAAACTGAAATTACAACAAATCATAGAGACTCCATTACACCATGATACAATAAAGTTAGAACAACCAGTAGAATAGCCAAAACAAAAAACCACCCCTTCTCTCTTAGAAAACTAAAAACACCCTTTAAATAACTCTTGGGTTAAACAGATAATCAAAATTAAAATTACAAATTACTTAGAAAATTAATGACAATAAGAACACTTTGTATCAAAATTGGTGGGAGGCAATTAAAGATCAATTGGAGACAGTGAGTCGTCTCAAAAGCTTTTCACAAAAGGGCAAGAATTGGAAACAACTGAACAAAACAAGTGCACAAAGCAACTGAAGACGGAGAAAAAGACGCCTCTTAGAGATGTCAGAAAAAGTCATCTCTAAAATGTTATTTTGATCTCACTCTCTCCAAAATCAAACAAAAGGAAAATGTGTAGAAAACCCAGTGTTCTACAAAACTAGAAAAGGTGCACAATCTCAGACCTTGGTCATGAAGAATGCTTACCATCTACAATAAAATCAGGATCCATTTGAAGGTTCAGAACTCACTGATTATTTGGATATTTGGAGAAGTAAACATTTGTGGGTGGAGTTAATAGGGTAGAGGTGGGGCTTACGATTCTGGGGTTTCAGCCCTGTGCATTTTTTTTCACCCCTGAGACAGGAACTCACTCTGTCACCCAGGCTGGAGTGCCGTAGCACAATCATGGCTAACTGCTGCCTCAAACTCCTGGACTCAAGCTATCCTCCTACCTCAGCCTCCTGAGTAGCTGGGAGCATAGGTATGTGACACCATGCCTGGCTAATTTTTTTGTATTTGTAAAGATGGGATGTCCCTATGTTGTGCAGGCTGGTCTTGAACTGTTGGGCTCAAATGATCCATCCACCTCTGCCTCCCAAAGCGTTGGGATTACAGGTATGAGCCACCTTGCAGACCAGGCTCTGTGCTTTAATCACACCCACCCACTCTCCACTCTCCATGGAGAATCCATCTCCGTGCCGCTCAAGACTGCAAAGAGGGCGAATCCTCAGGCTGCATTGCCCCTGCTGACCTGGGAGGGGGGCTTATGGTTAGTTTGAGGTAAGTGGAGATTGGTGGGCTGTTCCCAAACTTTATTGCTAAGAGCTTTACAGTATTTAGGAATTTAAGGAATCAAGAAACTTTGGATAATGTGTTCATCCCTGTGAAGAGGTCCACTTCAATGTGGCCAAATTCTGACCCATGAATAATGGACCTAGGTCAGCAGGTGACAACTTGCACTGGTCCATTTTTAAGGACACTGCATAGATAGCCACCCTCCAGGCCTGGCCAAAGAAGAGTCTTAGCCTGTTTAAAATTGGAAAGGATCTGGTCTCAACATATGCCCTCTCATTCTCTCTCAAAGCTGCCAGGGAAGGGGGTGCCCCTCTCTCTGTGTCTTTTATCTCTGTGTCCAGACTGTCAGAGCAGGAGCTTTATGCAGGCATGTTGGTGTAACAGCACTTTGTATGCTACATCCAACTGGTATCACAATGAGGTCACATTTTACTTTTGTAGCCAGGTAAGATGACCTTAAGCCACCACTCGGGATGTCCCTCAGGGTTCTGGGAATGCCCAGGGTTTGGACTCAGACAGCTCAGGAAATGAGTCTGCTTGGATTCTTCCACTTAGTTTGAAAAAGCTTTCAGGTATGGTACCCCTCCGATACCAGCGACACTATGTACAGGTGCCCCTGCTGGCGATCTGTACCAGAACTAGCACCAGTTTTCAAACGTAGAGAATTTTCAAACCATAATTAGGCAACACACCCCGCCATACTCACAATCCCCCCTCCCCTACTTTCCCACAACACCCAAAACAAAAATCACTGCCTAAGGAAACAAATTCTGAAGAGATTTGACTCTGCAAAGCATAGGCATCTTCTTATATTATTACAGACAGCAATTTAGCTCAGACATTTCGGGCTTAATATTTGCATAAAATTAATGCACCAGGCAGGTGGTTTTCCAAGAATAAAGGGAGATTGAGTCTTTGGTTTATTGCAAAACAGAAAACTACTCCCAGCTTTGAAATGACAGCTTTTAAAATTTTTGTTGTTCTGGCTTCTACCAAGCTGTGGGTAGCCTCCCCCAGCAATCTTTAAAAGGAGGCAGCTCCTTCCAAGCACTTGGAGTGTGTTTGGGAACTCAGCCTGAGGTACTGGCAGAAGCTTTCTTAGCCCTGAGCACCTGCCCCAGGGATCTCTTCTGCCTTCTCAAGGGCTGCCGGGTCTCCATTTCTCCAGAATAATGCATTAGAGGAAGTACCTTTGTAAGGTTTGGATGCTTGTACTCAACTGTAGTTTGCCAAGGTAGAACTCATTGGTTTACTGGGTATGGCCTCTGCTGGGAACTGAGGGCTACAAAAATGAACAAGGCAGAACAGGATATTTGCATGGTGCCAAAATGTCACTCCATGAGTTATTTATTAATTGCAAAGGGAGATATCTGGTGATCAGAACTTTAACCGTGCAATCAAATGTAGGTCACTAAGAGTGGGACACATGACATGACATGGTATGCCCTAGGAAATATAAACCATCACCTATGAAATAATTTGACCAAAATGGTTTAACCTGAATCATCCAACCTTTATTTATTTTATTTATTCGTTATTATCTTTTTCAGACGAGGCCTCACTGTGTTGCCCAGGCTGGAATGCAGTGGCACAATCATGGCACAAGTGATCCTCCGACTCAAGTGATCCTCCCCACCTCAGCCTCCCAAGTAGCCGGGACTACAGGCACGAGACACCATGCCCAGCCCCAACCTCAATTTAATAGGAAACATAGGTGATAAAGGAACAAAGTAAATTGTATCGCACACATACAAGCTGAATCAAGCTGACTTGGGTTGGAATCTTGGCTCTCCGTATATTAGCTGTGAGCCCAGAGGTAAGTAACTTAGCATTCTTATTATGCAGATGGAAATATCTCAGGTAATCTCTGATATGGTTTTGCTCTGTGTCTCTACCCAAATCTCATCTTGAATTGTTATTCCCATAATCCCATATGTCGTGGAAAGAACCAGGTGGGAGGTGATTGGATCATGGGGGCATTTTCCCTTATGCTCTTCTCGTGATAGTGAATGAGTTCTCACGAGATCTGATGGTTTTATGACGCAGTTTTCTCTGCTCTTGCTCGGTCTCCCTTTCCTGCCACTATCTGAAGAAGGTCTTTGCTTCTCCTTCACCTTCTGCCATGATTGTAAATTTCCTGAGGCATCCCCTGATATGTGGAACTGTGAGTCAATTAAATCTCTTTTCTTTATAAATTACCCAGTCTTGGGCAGTTCTTTATAGCAGCATGAAAACGGACTAATAGAGTCTCAGAGCTGCCCTCAGAAAGGATAGATGGTAGCCTGTGGTTGACATAATCTTTTCTATATCTGGACAAAGGATGGGTGGAGGCACTCAGAGGAAGCGTGACTGTCCATTACACTAACGTAGATTTTTCTCTTTAAATGCAAATCTCTCCTACAAAAGGCAGCTTTTCAGGGCTATTTCTTTCTGCAGGTCCTCTGAATAGCCATCTCAAAATATGTCAAAGAAGTATATTTTGGGCCCGGGAGCAGTGGCTCATGCATGTAATCCCAGCACTTTGGGAGGCTGAGGAAGGAGGATCACGAGATCAGGAGTTTCAGACCAGCCTGGCCAACATGGTGAAAACTCATCTGTACTAAAGATAGAAAAAAATTAGCCGGGCATGGTGGCACACACCTGTGATTCCAGCTGCTCGGGAGGCTGAGGCAGGAGAATTGCTTAAACCTGGAAGACGGAGGTTGCAGTGAGCTGAGATTGCACCATTGCACTCTAGCCTGGGTGACAGGGCAAGACTCCATCTCAAAAAAAAAAAAAAGTATATTTTGGGGTGAAGTGTGCTTGGTTTCTTTTCTTTTAGTCTCTCATTTGAAACTTTATTTTCAGGAAGTTTTACATATTAAAATAGGATTGGTAGCTATGGAGAGAGAAATCAGGTTAGTAATTGAGTGGCAAAGAATCTGCAAAGGGAGAAAATAACACAGATTAGGATGAGAATAAATACATGGAAAAGAACAAGCCTAAGCACTTTCCCCGATACCCAATTAAACTAGTCTCACGTTTCAGTGAATAGGTCAGTCCCATTAAGCAATGGTATCTCATTCTAGAAGATGGAGTTGCAGACGCGTTGTCAAAGCTATGCGTCTATATATGATGCGGGCAAGCAGATCTTTAATAAGAGGCATTTCTGTGAAAACAGAAGAATAAAGGTTAATGTCTAAAGTAGTCTATAAATTAGTTTTTCTAGAGTTTGGAGGGCAGTTCGTTGCAAAGATTAGTGGCAATCTGACAGATTTTTCTGGTTTGCAGTTTGCATGTACTACATTTGTCCAAATATAAGCTGTTGTGGTGATTTTTCTTCAAAGCCAGGCTGACTAGCTTTAGCTTGTAGGCCATTAGGGAAAAGATGGTTTTAATTTCTGGTGATTCCAAGTCAGAAGGGTGAGAAAACAATTGGAAACATTAGTCTGGAGAGTTGCAGCCAGATACTGGAGAAAACTGAAATTCCAGATTCAGCCCAGATAACAACAAAAAACCCCTCAAAAACAAAGGGCCAGGGCTAGAATCTAATGCATTATAGATTTCTTCTGAAACATAAGTTTTCTCTGCCGTTTCCTCATTTTTAACAAAGATATTTATAGCAGGACTAATTTGCTTATAAAATAAGTTTAGTTTCATTAACTTGGCCTGATTATTTGCATAAAGTGCAATGGTGCTCTTGCAACCTCCGTCTTCCAGGTTCAAGCCATTCTCCTGCCTCAGCCTCCCGAGTAGCTAGGATTACAGGTGCCTGCTACCATTACCAGCTAATTTTTTGTATATTTAGTAGAGACAGGGTTTCACTATGTTGACCAGGCTGGTCTTGAACTCCTGACCTTGTGATCCACCCATTTTGGCCTCCCAAAGTGCTGGGATTACAGGCGTGAGCCACCATGCCCAGCCCAAATTAGGCTTTTAAAAGCCACTTGAGGCTTGGGAGCTAAGCCAAAGACTGTAATACCAATATAAATTGAGTGAATTTCTCTCTTCCTGAGTCCCCCAAATATCTTGAGCTTCCTGGGCCTGTCAGAAAGTGACATTCTTTACTTACTTCAAGGATAGGAACCTTGTAAGGGTACTGTGTAGATAAGGTACCAGGCCAGTCTTTCCAAGGGGCTTTTTATTGGCTCCATACGAGTCAACCTCACTCCCTCAAAACAGTCTAGTTATATCTCAAAATATGACATTCTAGTTAGAGCCTTGATAAAATAACCAGTGTTTCCAATTGTGTTCTGTGGCTGATGAAACCAATCTTACTGAACTTATGCAAATAACTATATTGCCATAAAATAAGAATACTCACAAATAGTTTCCAAATTCTAGAGAGATTAGGTAGAGAGGTAAATGTTTTAAATCTGTTACAAAAGTACAGTTTACTCAATTGCTGTAAGCTATAAATACCCTTTAATAAGAAAGAAAGTTTTCTTAATTCTGGAAAACAAAACATAAAAATCAGCAATATGTCAAACAAAAAAAAGTCATTAAAAAATCATTTCAGTCTTCTACCATTTCAGTCCCATATAATTAGTTATTGTTCTGATTGATGTTAGGTGGGTGGTTTCATGAGTCTAGGTTTTTTTGTTTTGTTTTGTTTTTTAGTGTTCTGAAATTTTTTGCCTAGTCCAATGGTAAGATCTCAATGTTGTCAGAAACCTATATTTGTCAGAGTTTTTTCCATCCTTTCCGTAAACCTCCTCGAAGACACAACATTTTAGGATTTGCAAAAAGCTTTCAAGAAAAAAAGTATCAAAATAAAGCAATTAACTGTGGACAATAGGACTTAAAATGGCCATACTTAAATAAACAGTTGATTTTTAAAACTTGGTTATTAGGCTGGGCATGGTGGCTCACACTTGTAATCCCAACACTTTGGGAGGCCGAGGCAGGTGGATCACAAGGTCAAGAGATCGAGATCCTCCTGGCCAACATGGTAAAACCCTGTCTCTACTAAAAGTACAAAATTAGCCAGGTATGGTGGTGCATGCCTGTAATCCCATCTACTCGGGAGGCTGAGACAGGAGAATCGCTTGAACTCAGGAGGCGAAGGTCGTGGTGAGCCGAGATCGCACCATTGCACTCCAGACTGGGCAATAAGCGTGAAACTCTGTCTCAAAAAAAAAAAAAAGAAAGAAAAAAAGCAGAAGAAAAAAATAATTAAAAGGAAAAACAATGTGAGAAGGAAGGACATATGCATAATATTGTAAAACCACTGGAAGGCTTGATGAAACTCAAAACTAGGAAGTCCTATTTTAAGAAATTGCAACAGGCAATTTAACTGTTTCTGGATTTCTTTGCTGGCTGAAGTGTGGGGATGATGAACTGACACCCACTGCAGGAACATTTTGCTGCCACAGCAAGTTTCAAGTGCCTACTTCAGTACTGATGACTGCAGCAGCTGCTGAGAGCATCTCCCAAGGCTCCCTGTCATTTTGCGGCCCAGCTAAGAGCCCATAGACTATATGAGTGGACTAGGACACAAATTACCTGTGCCTGAAACCCTGTCTCTGTTAAAAATACAAAAACTAGCTGGGTGTGGTGGCGGGTGCCTGTAATCCCAGCTACTGGGGAGGCTGAGACAGGAGAGTCGCCTGGGCCAGGGAGTTGGAGGTTGAAGTGAGCCGAGATTGCACCACTGTACTCCAGCCTGGCAACAGAGCAAGACTCCGTCTCAAAAAAAAAATTTCTTCTTTCCTCCATTTTGCCATGTATTTGTGTTGTTCTCTCATGTGTGGTGGGAGAACATTTTGCTTCTTACTAAGAGAAATGTCTTATGTTGAGGGGAAATGGTTCTGAGTTTAGAAAAGCGCCTTGCTGGCCTCTGGGGTTGTTGATGGTGAGACTCAGCTTCGGGAGAATGGACTGCACAAAGAGGGTATTTGGATGTGGGACCTTTGGGAGATAATTTTGAATTGTCCTGCCTACTAAAGTGGGAAGAATATTGAATTCCTGGAGATAGCTCTGGAAAGAGGGTCAGGGAAGAGAAGGTAGGGACTGTGGGAAAAGTTCGCAGGGGTGTCTAATCTTCTGGCTTCCCTGGGCCACACTGGAAGGGGAAGAATTGCCTTGGGCCACGGGTAAAACTAACACTAATGATAGCTGATCAGCTAAAAAAAAAATGCAAAAAAATCACATAATGTTTTAAGAAAGTTTATGAACATTTTTACTACTGTTCGGTTCGTGAAAGAAAAAAAAAAGTTTATGAAGTTGTGTTGGGCCACATTCAAAGCCATCCTGGGCTGTGGGTTAGACAAGCTTGGTTTAGAAGAAGGAAGGTGGAGGGGCTGACTTAATGTGCAGGTAGCCCATTGTGAGGCCTGAGGAGGGCGAGCCAGCGAAACATCCAATACAGCAGAGATGCTTCTGGGGGAAGAATGCAGAAAGATCGCAGGGTCAGATACAAAACAGGTCCTGACAGAGCAATAACCGTGACCTGGGCTGGGGACGGTGGTTCATGCCTGTAATCCCAATACTTTGGGAGGCTGAGGTGGGCGGATCACGAGGTCAGGAGATTGAGACCATTCTGGCTAACTTGGTGAAACCCCGTCTCTATTAAAAATACAAAAAATTAGCTAGGCGTTGTGGCACGCGCCTGTAATTTCAGCTACTTGGGAGGCCGAGGCAGGATAATCACTTGAACCCAGGAGGCGGAGGTTGCAGTGAGCTGAGCTTGCGCCACTGCACTCCAGCCTGAGCGACAGAGGGAGACTCCGTCTCAAAAAAAACTAAACAAAACAAAAAATAAAAACAAAACAAAACAAAAACAACAACAACAAAAAAAAACAAACTGTAACCTTTGGGCTTATCTTTTCTACCAGAGATAAATCATTCTAACAGTAAATGTGAAAATGGTGGCTGTGCAGTGCTGCAAAGAACCTCTGGCCAAAGCTTTGTAGAGATCTGCTACACACAACTGGTTTGGGCAATTTATGGCTCCAGGAAATCAAGAGGGATCTGGGGTCCAGTGGTAGGACCAACAGAAGGGAGCAAGCACAGTGCAAGGCATAGGAATTCAGTGGGAACAGGAAACTGGAATGGGAGCTGGCCACTAGAACAAAACCCCAGGAATGCACAACTTGAGCTATTTAGATGCAAAGGTTAACAGAAAGGGCAACTTGCTGAGGCTGAGGACTTTCCAGCCATCATCCGAGTCACTTGGAGGAGTAAGGGTGCCGTTGTACTCTTGGGTGCTGGAAGAGATCAAGTCCCATCCAGGTAGGAGACTGGGGGGAGGGAGTTGGAGGGAGCAATAGGGAGGTCCAGAAGAGGGAGGACATGCCCACAACTATCCTCAATAGTCCTGCCCATCCTCTGGGGAAAAATCAAACCCCAGATTTCAAAATGGCTTCAAAGCAGATTCCGATCTGCTTTGTGGTCTAACTTTAGAGATGTCTGAGGGTGTGAGTGGGCAGCTGGATGGATGAGATGGTTGTTTTTATAGTTTTAAAAATTCTTCTGTTTATTCTCATTCTTTCATATTTGGTAAAGTCATTTTGCAAGCCTGCTACAACTGTGCTAAGGAAGTCAAATATAATTTTCAAATAGTTAAGAATGTAGCATAGGTGAGCCCTTGTCAAAGATGTGTGTAGCTCACTAATGAGAGCACCAGCAAGATGGCAACACCAGTTCAAAGGTTATATGTGGTTGGTGAAAAGAAGAATGCAGAAAGATGGCAGAGTCAGATACAAAACAGGTCCTGACAGAGCAATAATTGTAACCTGGGCGGGCACGGTGGCTCACGCCTGTAATCCCAACACTTTGGGAGGCAGAGGCAGGCAGATCATAAGGTCAGGAGATGGAGACCATCCTGGCTGACGCAGTGAAACCCTATAGCTACTAAAAATACAAAAAATTAGCTGGGTGTGATGGCACATCCCTGTAATTTCAGCTACTCGGGAGGCTGAGGCAGGAGAATCGCTTGAACCCGGGAGGCGGAGGTTGCAGTGAGCCGAGATCATACCACTGCACTTCAGCCTGGGTGACAGAGGGAGACCCGGTCTCAAAAAAACCAAACAAACAAAAAAACACAAAAAAACCCGTGTAACCTTTGGGCTCTTTTCTACCAGAGAAAAATCATTTACCTCTCCACTGGGGGAAAAAAAAGTCATTTGCAAAACTTACCCATATTTTATACATTAAATCTTGCTTGTCAGAACCTAATTTGATCAACTGTAAATAGTAAGTCAAGAGGCTGGGCACAGTGGCTCACTCTTGTAATCCCAACACTTTGGGAGGCCAAGGTGGGAGGATCACTTGAGCCTACGGATTCAAGGCTGCAGTGAGTTATGATTTCGCCACTGCACTTCAGCTTGGGTGACAAAGCAAGACCCTGTCTCTATTAAAAAAAGTAGTAAGTAGGTCAAATGAAGTTATATCCCTTAGAAAATCAGATGAGTCTTAGGAGGGTTGTTACACAATAGTCAATGGCTTTGAAAGGGCATGCAGTAATCTTTGTGCTGAATTTCCAAATTTTGGATGATTTTTCTTTTTTGTTTTGAGACGGAGTCTAGCTCGGTCACCCAGGCTGGAGTGCAATGGCACAATCTCCACTCACTGCAACCTCCATCTCCTGGGTTCAAGTGATTCTCCTGCCTCAGCCTCCCAAGTACCTGGGATTACAGGCATGTACCACCACACCAGGCTAATTTTGTATTTTTAGTAGAGACGAGGTTTCACCATGTTGGCCAGGATGGTCTCTATCTCCTGACCTTGTGATCCACCCACCTTGGCCTCCCAAAGTGCTGGGATTACAGGCGTGAGCCACCATGCCCAGCCTGGATGATTTTTCTTAAGGGAAAGCAAGGGACTAGATTTTGTCCTCACTTAAGTCACAGAACTAAAGGGGAGCAGCAGAGTCTTGAAGCCACCATGATGGGGTAGAAGTAATAAAGGGAAAGGGAGATGGTTGAAACTCAAGGAATAAAAAGAAGACCGCCTGCTCATTCCTCCCCTTCTGGGGAGTCTTCTTTTACTTCTAAAACCAGATTTTTCTGCTACTGATCTAATAAGGGGACTGCTGGTCTCATATTCATCAATACCTTCTGTGCTACCACTTGGGGACCCTTGAGTTTGCACTGGAGTCAAAACATTATAGGGAACTCAGGCACTGCCCTATCCACTAGAAGTGAGAGAGTTAAATGTTAAAACCTCTTTGGGACATTTTTGCAATATCTAGCAACATGTTTTATAATCGTGGTAAATTTATACATAACTTAAAATTTACTCTTTTAACCATTTTAAGCATATGGTTCAATAGTATTATGCACATTCACATTGTTGTGCTATTAGTACCATCATCCATCTCTAGAACTTTTTCATCTTCCCAATTCTCCCTACAACCATTGGCAGTTACCATTCTACTTTCTGTCTCTATGAATTTTAACTATTGTATTCATGTAAGTGGAAACGTACAATATTTGTCTTTTTGTATCTGGCTTATTTCACTTGGTATAATGTCTTTGGTCTGTCCATGTTGTCACATGTGTCAGAATTTCATTTCTTTTTTATTTGATTTTATTTATTTATTTATTTTAAGATGGCATTTCACCATGTTGGTCAGGCTGGTCTTGAACTCCCAACCTCAAGTGATCTGCCCACCTCAGCCTCCCAAAGTGCTGGGAGTATAGGCGTGAGCCACCTCGCCTGGCCAATTTCATTTCTTTTTAAGGCTATTTCCTTTTATGTACATACCACATTTTGTTTATCCATTTGATATGGTTTGGCTGTGTCCCTACCCAAATCACATCTTGAATTGTAGCTCCCATAATTCCCATGTGTTGTAGGAGGGACCCAGTGGGACTCATGGGGGTGGGTTTTTTCCATGCTGTTCTTGTGATAGTGAATAATGGTTTGTTTCTTTTTTTTGAGACGGAGTTTCACTCTTGTTGCCTGGGCTAGAGTACAATGGTGCGATCTTGGTTCACCACAACCTCTGCTTCCCAGGTTCAAGTGATTCTCCTGCCTCATCCTCCTGAGTAGCTAGGATTACAGGCATGTACCACCACACCCAGCTAATTTTTTGTATTTTTAGTAGAGACAAGGTTTCTCCATGTCGGTCAGGCTGGTCTTGAACTCCTGACCTCAGGTGATCTGCCAAAGTTGGCCTCCCAAAGTGTTGGGATTACAAGGCATGAGCCATGGCACCTGACCAATCTGATGGTTTTATAAAGGGTTTTATATGGGGGTTTTATACCCCTGCACATGTTCTCTTGCCTGCCACCATGTAAGACCTGCCTTTGCTTCTCCTTCACCTTCTGCCATGATAGTGAGGCCTCCCCAGCCATGTGGGATCATAAGTCCATTAAACTTGTTTTTCTTTATAAATTACCCAGTCTCAAGTACTTCTTCATAGCAGTATGAAAATGGACTAATACACCATTCATCCACTGATGTCTAGCAACATTTAAAATGAACATACTCTTTTGACCCAGCAAGTCTATTTCAAGGACTTTGCCCTATGCATATACTTGCATATATACCCAAAGATGATGTTTGTAGAAGACCCTCTTGGTTGCTACCTGATAGATATTTCATCATTTCTTCTTGCCATTAGGACCTTGGGTTTCTTCAGGTATCAGGATGCACTGTGATCAGGAAAAGCATGTTCTTCCCCAGCTCCAGGGGATTAATCTTAACTAGTATTAGCCAATAACAGCAATTATTTTCCTCTTTAACAGTGATCGGTTTATGGATGGGTATGTTCTAGCTAATGATTTGTGAAGGAAAGTCTACAGCAGGGCTTCTGGGAAAAGTTTTCTTCCCTGAGAAAAGGAGATTTGTGAGGAGAAATTGATTTCTTGTCTTTGAACAGAGTTGAATCATGATGGGATGACTGGAACAGTAGAAGCCATCTTACTTCCAAACCCAGGGCAAAAAATCAAACACTCTGAAGATGGCAAGAGAAATATGGAAAACACTTGGTCCCTGAATGACATTGTTGTGCCACTAAATTAACCCACCCTGGGACCACCTAGCTGTAGATCTCTTGTTATGTAAGACAATAAATCCTTACGGTTTACTTTTAGTTGGGTGTTCTATTATTTTCATTCTGAAACACTCTAATTGATACAGTGTTTATTGCAGCATTGTTTGTAATAGCAAACACCCTAAATGTTAATCAATAGGAGACTCATTAAATACATTACGTTACATCCATACAATAAAATACTATGCAGTTATAAACAAAAAGTGGATTTATATACAGATATGGAATAAGTTATAAGAAATAGCGAATAGGAACAGCAAAGTACATAAACGTGTCTCAGTAGGCTCCTGTGTGTATTAAAAAATATACACATATATACATTTGTGTAAATATAGAAAATGTATGCAAGTGTATGTAACAAATTGTTAATAAGGTCCCTCTGGGGAGTGAGGCTAGGAGTACCGGGATGGATGGGAGACTTACTTTTTATTTTATGCTTCGCTTTAAAGTTTGCATTTTTATACCAAGACCATGTATTACTCTTTCCATTTAAAAAGAAAGTTCAAAACCGTGACTACCATTGCAGCAACATTAATATCAGTTCAGAGTGTAAATTGCCATTAATATCAGTTCAGACTGTCTTTTGCAGTGAGCCAGCCATGGCTCTGCTTAGAGCTGACAGAGGCTTGGCTTCAGTAGGTAGAGGCAGGAGTTTCAAAAGAGGCACATTGTAGGTGGAATCTGGTCCAAGAAAATTTATCCCCAAACATAGGGTTAGTTGAGCCCTCTGTTTGTCTTTTGTGACTACGCTAGGACTGACATTCAGCTGGGATACACTGGCATAGGGATAGTAATTATGGCTAGGGTCCACTGTGACTAGGCTGAAAGGTCCTCTTTCAGAGTATTTTGTGCTCTGAGGGACCCATGAGGGACCAGCTGTTAAATATCCTGAATATCATCTCTAACCTGTTCCACTCAGTTTGCCTACCTCTTCCTGTGCCTTCAACCATCTGAATATGTCCTTAACTCTTGGTTAGTAACCTTGTCTCCTGATAGTGAATATTTTTTGGTATGTATTTTCAGCAGATAATATAGTATCAACTAAAATAGCTTCAACAATATACAGTTATTGGGCTGGGCATGGTGGCTCATGCCTGTAATCCCAGCACTTTGGGAGGCTGAGGCAGGATGATTGCTTGAGCCCAGGAGTTCGAGACCAGCCTGGGTAACAAAGTGAGACCTTGTCTCTATAAAAAATAAAAAAACTTGGCAATGCATGGTGGCATGTGCCTGTGGTCCCAGTCACTCAGGAGCCTGAGGCAGGAGGATCACTTGAGCCCAGGAGGTTGAGGCTGCAGTGAGCCGTGATCACACCACAGCTTGGGCAACAGAGTGAGACCATGTCTCAAAGCAAGCAAGCAAACAAACAATACAGTTATTTTATGTAACAAGTCTGATTGGTAGTGGGCAGTTTTGGGGTTAATGGCTCAATAATGTCACCGGAGACCGGGAGCCTTCTCACTTTTCTTTCTGCCATCTCAGCATGTTGACAAAATCTCCCGTTGTGGTCACCAGATGCCTGCTGTAGCACTGATTATTGTATTCACATGACTGCACCCTAACAAGATGGTTACAGAGAAGGACATAGTGGACCTTTTCCTCTTATGATTCTTTCTCTTCTTATTTTTAACAAATGAGTAAAATCTTCCCTAACAGCCATGAGTAGGTATCTGCTTGTGTTTTACTAGCCAGAACTAAGTCATGTGACTACCCTTAGACCAATCAATTACTGACAATAAGGATGAGCTTTGAACCAATTATGATTAATCTTTTTCAGTTGTGCATACTGACCCTGAATTAGATCAAGTTTCTGTCTACAAGAAAGAAGAAAAAATGGCAGCTAGGTAAGTAATCAGCTGTGACTGGCACTCATACCTCTTTAGTTTGTGTTCTCTTTAATTTGGAATTCTGTCAATAGTCTTTTGCTCGGCTAGGTGCGGTGGCTCACGCCTGTAATCCCAGCACTTTGGGACGCTGAGGAGGGTGGATAGCTTGAGCCCAGGAGTTTGAAACCAGACAGGCCAACATGGCGAAACCCCATCTCTACAAAAATCAGCCAGCTGCGGTAGCTTATGCCTGTAGTTCCAGCTACTTGGGAAGCAGACTGTAGCAAGCAGAGATGGTGCCACTGCACCCCAGCCTATGCCACAGGGTGAGACCCTGTCTTAAAAAAAAAAAGTGGTCTGTTGCTCCTTTTTTTCTGTTTTGAAATAATGTTCATGTGTTTCTTATTATAAAAGTAAGTTATGCTCATTGCTTATTGCTCATTGAAGGGAATATAGAATCCATGGAGAAAATAAATCAATGTGTGTGTGTGTGTGTGTGTGTATGTATTAGGGTTCTCCAAAGAAACAGATCCAATATGATATATGTTTGTTTATTTATTTATGAGACAGAGTCTCACTGTCACCCAGGTTGGTGTTCAGTGGCCTGATCTTAGCTCACTGCAACCTCCACCTCCTGGGTTCAAGCAATTCTCCTGCCTCAGCCTCCTCAGTAGCTGGGATCACAGGTGCCCACCACCATGCCTGGCTAATTTTTGTATTTTTAGTAGAGACAGGGTTTCACCATGTTGGCAAGGCTAGTGTTGAACTCCTGACCTCAAGTGATCCACTCATGTTGGTCTCCCAAATTGTTGTGATTAGAGGCGTGAGCTGCTGTTCCCAGCCTGAACCAATATGATATATATGGATATATGGAAATATATTGTGATGGATTGGTTCATGTGATCATGGAGGCTGAGAAGTCCCATAATCTGCCATATGTAAGCTGTATGTTGTGGCATTATGGTAAAATAAGAAGTACATATTTGGTTTCTGTCCCTGGTTCCTGGCACAGAGCTCCCAATCCCTTGGAATTCCTGGGAAATAGGAGCATCTTTTGTTCTAATGAAGTGACTCTCGGTGGGCTTCTGAATGGGAGTTGGTCACCAGGAAGACCAAGCCATGATTAGAAGCTTGGAACTTTCAGCTTTAACCCCCATCCTCTGGGAAGGAGAGAGGGACTGGAGACTGAGTCAATCAATCATGCTTATGTGATAAAGCCGCTATAAAAATCCCTGAACTATGGGATTCACAGAACTTCCTGGTGGCTGAACACATGAAGGTACCAGAGGGTGGCGTGCTGACAAGAGCATGGAAGCTCCATGCCCCTTCCTGCATACCTCACTCTATGCATCTCTTCTCTTTGGCTGTTCTTCTGTATCCTTTTTAATGTCCTCTATAATAAATGGGTAAACATAAGTAGTTTCCCTGAGTTTTGTAAGCCATGCTAACAAATTAATTGAACCTGAGGAGGGATTAATGGAAACTCCCAATTTATGGCTGATTGGTCAGATGTACAGACACAACCTGGAGAACTTGTAACTGGCATCTGAAGTGGGGGCACTCTTCTGGGACTTCTTGTGGGACTGAGCCCTTAACCTGTGGTATCTGACGCTAACTCCAGGTAGATAGTGTCAGAATCGAGTTAAATTGTAGATACTCAGTTGGCATCTGATGGAGATTGGCTGTTGGTGTCACAGATTTTGGTGAACAGAGGTGTAGCATTGTATTGAGTGGTGAGTGTGTGAGGGTAGGAAAAGCAATGTGGTTTTTCCTGTCTCAGAGACCAGGAGAGTTGGTGATGTAGTTCCAGTCCAAGTCCAAAGGCCTGAGAACCAGGGCAGCCAATAGTATAAGTCCCAGTTCTGATACAAAGACCTAAGAACAGGGTAGAGAGTGGGGTGTGGCTGATGGTGTGTATCCTGGTCAGAGTCTGAAGGACTAAGAAATAGGAGGCTGACGGTTTAAGTCCCAGTCTAAGTCTGAAGGCCTAAAAACTGTCTGAAGTTCTGAGACGATGGATGTCCTGACTTTAGCTGAGAGAATGATTTCGCCCTTCCTCCGCCTTTTCATTCTATTTGGGTTCTCAACAGATTGGATCATGCCCACCCACATTGGTGAGGGTATCTTCTTTACTCAGTCAGCTGATTCCGATGCTAATCTTTTCCAGAAACACCCTCATAGACACACCCATAGAAAATGTTTTACCAGTTAGCTATACATTCCTTAGCCCAAACTGAGACATAAAATTAAGTGTCACATGTGCATGTGTATATACATATGTGTGTATGATGATCTAGTTGAATATCTGTGTGTGTATGTATGTCTATGATCTAGTTGAACATCTGTGTGTGTATGTATGTCTATGATCTAGTTGAACATCTGTGTGTGTATGTATGTCTATGATCTAGTTGAACATCTGTGTGTGTATGCATGTCTATGATCTAGTTGAACATCTGTGTGTGTATGCATGTTTATGATCTAGTTGAACATCTGTGTGTATGTATATGATCTAGTTGAACATCTGTGTGTGTATGTATATGATCTAGTTGAACATCTGTGTGTGTATGCATGTCTATGATCTAGTTGAACATCTGTGTGTGTATGCATGTCTATGATCTAGTTGAACATCTGTGTGTGTATGTATATGATCTAGTTGAACATCTGTGTGTGTATGTATGTCTATGATCTAGTTGAATATCTGTGTGTGTGTATGTATGTCTGTGATCTAGTTTAATATACTATCAGTCTTCACTTAACATTTTATGACAAACTTGCTGTTTCCCCTCTTGGTCCCAGCCTCCTCTTCACACACATTCAAAATAAGGAAAAGAAGCACAGAACACATGAGTCTCAGTGAAGTGATTAATTAGATCAAAGTCACTTTTGATTTGGAAATGTCCTTGTTTCATCATTTCTGATTGGTCTTCACATGGACATACTATCTTAACACTCTACTTAAGAGCACCCTTGCAGGCTCTGAGGACATTTTGATAGCTAGGTACAACATGAGCATGAGGGAAAATACTCTTCTTCAGGCTGTCTAGGTGTTGACATTGGGACTGACCACATCTTCATGAAGAATCTCGGCCTTATCCTTGCAGGCCTGATATAGTTTGGCTGTGTCCCCACCTAAATTTCATCTTGAATGGTAACTCCCACAATTCCCAGATGTTGTGGAAAGGACCCAGTGGGATTTAATTGAATCATGGGGGCAGTTCTTTCTCATGCTGTTCTTATGATAGTGAATAAGTCTCACGAGATCTGATGGTTTTATAAAGAGGAGTTTCCCTACACAAGTTCTCTCTCTTTGCCTGCCGCCATCCATGTAAGATGTGACTTGCTCCTCCTTGCCTTCTGCCATGATTGTGAGGCCTTCCCAGCCATGCGGGACTGTAAATACATTAAACCTCTTTCTTTTGTGAATTGCCCAGTCTTGAGTATATCTTTATTAGCAGCATGAAAATTCTGCTAATAAACATTTATATCTCCAAACAACCTGATAGCTTCAACTGTTATATAAGGTATACACATGGTTGGTGTTGGTGAGAGGGGTTAATCTCTGTCTTCATGGAACATTGCTCATTCCTTCAATGTGTCCTTATGATGGATTATAGGGAGCTGTGCACAGGAGTCTCTTTTGCTAAGCTGGACCTTTGGGAGCCACAGATGGGAAGCCATTTTCCCCTAGCATAAGTTACCTGATTATTCAATGTGTCCCTAGTACACTGTCACTTCAGGAGGCCTTACTTTAGAAGAAACATTGTGTATGATGGTGCTGTGGAGTATCTGTTTTTGTTATTGTTTGTTTGTTTTTTGAGACAGAGTCTTGCTCTGTTGCCCAGGCTATCTTATAGGGGTGCAATCTCGGCTCACTGAAACCTCCGCCTGCCAGGTTCAAGTAATTCTCCTGCCTCAGCCTCCCGAGTAGCTGGGATTACAGGCACACACTACCATGCCTGGCTAATTTTTGTATTTTTAGTAGAGATGGGATTTCACCATATTGACCAGGCTGGTCTTGAGCTTCTGACCTCAAGTGATCTGCTCACCTTGGCCTCCCAAAGGGCTGAGATTAACAGTTTGTTTTCTTAATGTATAATTAATTTTGGTTACAGAGTTGGCAGAGACAAATGCCTATTGGTAATAGCATTTAGACTTATTGTCTGAGGACAGTTGGCCTCAAAGCCCAAAGTGAAGAAAAAAGAGATAAAAGCAGATTTTTCTTGAAATTCTATTCCTTCAAGCCATGAAACTTAAATGTCATCTTTTAGGTAATGAAGAGCCATCTTGAAAGTCTCTAACCTTGAGTCTATGAGGACCTCTTTGGCAACATGTGGCAGATTATATTTCCCAAAGATGGCCACAATGTCTCCCATCCCCCATGCCTTCCTGCAATGTGACCTTGCCATTCCCTTATCAAGAGGTGGATTGAATTCTCCTCCCATTGAATCTGGCTGGACTTAGTGATTCCCATGTGAGGTTACCAGGTTTAGTAAATGAAAATGCAAGATGTCCAGTTGAATTTGAATTTCAAATGAACCACAAATGGCATTTTAAATATAAGTATGTCTCATTAATATAGTTTGGATATTCATCCCCACCCAAATCTCGTGTTGAATTGTAATCTCCAATGCTGGAGGTGTGGCCTGGCAGGAGGTATTTGGGTCATGGGGGCAGATCCCTCATTTCTTGGTGCTGTCTTTGTAATAGTGAGTGAGTTCTCAAGAGATCTGGTCATTTAAAAATGTGTGGCACCTCCCCCCAACTTTCTCTTGCTCCTGCTTTTACCATGTGAAGTGCCTGCTCCTGCTTCATTTTGTGCTGTGAATAAAGCTTCCAGAGGCCTCCCAAGAAGCAGAGCATATGCCAGCACTGTTTCCTGTAAAACTTCAGAACCCTGAGCCAATCAAACCATTTTTTTCTTATAAATGACTCAGCCTCAGGTATTTCTTTATAGAAAAGCAAGAATGGTCTAATACAGACAGTTGGTACTGGGAGTGGTACATTGCTATGAAGATACCTGAAAATGTGAAAGCAGCTTTGGAGCTGGGTAACAGGCAGAGGTTGGAAGAATCTGGAGGGCTTAGAAGAAGACAGAAAGACAAGGAAAAGTTTGGAACTTCTTAGAGACTAGTTAAACGGTTGTGACCAAAATGCTGATAGTGATATGGACAGTGAAATCCAGGCTGACGAGGTTTTAGATGGAAAAGAGGAACTTACTGGGAACTGAAGCAAAGGTTGTGCCTTTTCAAAGAGCTTGGCTGCTTTCTGTTCATGCCCTAGGGATGTGTGGAAGTTTGAATTAAAGAGTGATAATTTAGGGTCTCTGGCAGAGGAAATGTCTAAGGAGCAAAGCATTCAAGAGGTAGCCTGGTGGCTTCCAACAGCCTATGCTACACTCAAATGTAGGTGCAAGTAAATGACTTAAAGTTGGAACCTATATTTAAAAGGGAGGCAGAGGATAAAAGTTTAGAAAATTTGTGGCCAGACGTGGTGGCTCAAGCCATAATCCCAGCACTTTGGGAGGTTGAGGCGGGCGGATCATGAGGTCAGGAGTTCGAGACCAGCCTAGGCCAACATAGTGAAACCCCATCTCTACTAAAAATACAAAAATTAGCTAGGCATTGTGGCATATGCCTGTAGTCCCAGCTACTCGGGAGGCTGAGGCAGGAGAATCGCTTGAACCTGGGAGGCAGAGGTCGTGGTGAGCTGAGATCACACCACTGCACTCCAGCCTGGGCAACAAAGAGAGACTCTGCCTCAAAAGAAAAAGAAAAGAAAAAAAGAAAATTTGCAGCCTGGTCATGGGGCAGAGAAAGAAAATCCTTTTTTTTTGGAGGGGAATGCAAGCAGGCTATGGAGCAATCACTTGCTAGAGAGATTTGCATGACTGAAAAAGAGCCTAGTGCTAATAGCCAAGACAATGGGAAAAAGGCCTTGAAGGCATTTCAGAGACCTTCAGGCAGCCTCTCCCATCACAGGCCCTGTGGCCTAGGAAGACTCATTGGTTTTGGGGTCTAGGCCCAGGGCCCTGCAGCCCTGTGCAGCTTTGGGACACTCCTCTCCACATCCCGGCTGCTCTAGCTCCAGCCTTGGCTCAAAGGGCCCCAGATACTTCTCATGCCACCACTTTGGAGAGTACAAGTCTTGTAAGCCTTGATGGCTTCCACATGGTGTTAAGCCTGCGCGTGCACAGAGTGCAAGACTGAATGAGGCTTGGTACCCTCTACCTAGATTTCAGAGGATGTATGGAAAAGCCCGGGTGGCCAGTCAGAAGCCTACTGCAGGGGCAGAGCCCCACAGGGAACATCTACTACAACAGTGTGGAGGGAAAATCTGGGGTTGGAGCCCACACACAGTCTCCATTGGGGCACTGCCTAGTGGAGTTGTGAGAAGGGGGCCACTGCCCTCCAGACCCAAGAATAGTAGATCCACCAGCAGCTTGCACCCTGTACCTGGAAAAGCTGCAGGTTCTCAACAACCTATTACAGCAGCTTCAGGTGCTGGACCCTGGAAGGCCACAGAGGTGGAGCTGCCCAGGGCCTTGGGGGCCCAGCCCTTGTACCAGGGTGCCTTGGATGTGGGACATGGAGTCAAAGGAGATTATTTTGGAGACTTAAGATTGAATGACTGCCCTGCTAGGTTTTGAACTTGCATGGGCCCTGTAGCCCCTTTCTTTTGGCTGATTTCTCCCTTTTGGAATGGGAGTATTTACCCAATGCCTATGCTCCCATTGTATCTTCAAAGTAAACAACTTGTTTTTAATTTTATAGGTTCATAGGTGGAAGGGACTTGCCTTTTCTCAGATGAGAATTTGGACTTTGGACTTTGGACTTTTGAGTTAGTGCTGGAATGAGTTAAGACTTTGGGGGACTGTTGAGAAGGCATGATTGTATTTTACAATGTGAGGACACAAGACTTGGGAGGGGCTGGGGCAGAATGATGTATTTTGAATGTCTTTTCCCTTCTCAAATCTCATGATGAATTGTAGTCTGTAATGCTGGAGGTGGGGCCTGATGGGAGGTATGTGGGTCATGGGGACGGATCCCTCATGGCTTGGTGCTGTTTTCATGATAGTGAGTGAGTTCTTGACACAGCTGGCCATTTGAAAGTGTGTGGCATCTCCCCTCCCACTCTCTCTTGCTCCTCTTTTTACCATTTGAAGTGTCTGCAACTGCTTCATCTTTTACCATGAGTAAAAGCTTCCTGAGGCCTCCTCAGATGCTAAGAAGATGCTGGGACCATATTTCCTATAAAGCTTGCAGAACCATAAGCCAGTTAAACCTCTTTTCTTTGTGGAATGTAAGTATAGCCTAATATACCCGTGCAATGTTTGTATTTTATCTGGCAACCCTACTGGCATGTAACCAATAGAATGTGGCAGAAGGGTCGCACATGACCCAGGATGGATAACAAGAAGCCTTGAGCTTCCGCTTTGATCTGTTCAAACTCTCTCTCTGATGCCTCGCTCAGGACACTCTCGAGCAGCCACGCTATGAGAAGCCAAAACCAGTTAAAGATCTCAGCTGAGTCCAGCCTTTGAGTTATGCCAGCCCAGGCACCAGACATTTGAGTGAGGAAGCCTCCAGAGCAGGCTTTCCAGAAGAACTTTTTACAATGATGGAAATGTTTAATATCTGTACTGTCCAATGTGGTTGACACTAGGCATATGTGACTCGCAAGACTTAAAATGTGACCAGTGCTACCAAGTAACTGAATTTTAAATTGTGTTTAATTTTAATTCATATTTAAATAGCCACATGTGACTAGTGGCTACTGTACTGGACAGTGCAGTTCTCCATGATTGCAGCACCCAGCCTTTGGAGTCACCCCTACCTGTTTGCATCTTCCAGCTGAGGCCCCAGGTACTATGGTGCAGAGAAAAGACACCCAAGAGTGCTCTGTTCAAATGCCCAAATCACAGAATCTGGGAGCATAACACAATGGTTGTTTTATGTTGCTAAGCTTGAGGTGGTTTATTCTGCAACAATAGATAATCAGAACAAGGTGAAATGTGCTAAGAAGAGATAAGTAAAGGAGAGCTCCAAACTCAAAGGCCCCATGGCCAGGAAGTGAGTTAATGAAGAGAACAGGCCCGGGAACTATAGCCAAGGCACAGGTGGGTGGAAGAGCTGGGCTGTACGTCTTACTAGCAGGGAGATCTCAAGCTACTTTTAACTTTAACTCTCAATTTCCTTCCTTCCTTCCTTCCTTCCTTCCTTCCTTCCTTCCTTCCTTCCTTCCTTCCTTCCTTCCTTCCTCCCTCCCTCCCTCCCTCCCTCCCTCCCTCCCTCCCTCCTTCCTTCGACAGAGTCTCACTCTGTCACCCAGGCTAGAGTGCAGTGGTGCTATCCCAGTTCACTGCAACCTCCGCCTCCTGAGTAGCTGGAATTACAGAAGTGCAGCCCCATGCCTGGCTAATTTTTGTATTTTTAGTAGAGACAGGGTTTTGCCATGTTGCCCAAGCTGGTCTTGACCTCCTGGCCTCAAGTGATCCACCCGCCTCAGCCTCCCAAAGTGCTGGAATTACAAGCGTGAGCCACCATACCTGGCCAGGATTTCCCTCTGTAAAACAAGAAGATTTCAAGGATTGTGCTGTGTTTTTCATATTGCATTACATCTTGGCACATGTCTGGTTGTTCCATTCTTAATAAGCTAAGAGTGATCAGTAGGTTTAGGTGAGCAAAAGCTTGATCCATCCGAACTTCTAATTGTTTCATTTTATTATGGTTTTGTTTCATTAGGGAGCACAAAATGGTAATTTAAAAAATCATATTAATCTTTCCACATTTTTTTGCTAAAATTTTTCTATAAACAACAATTTTCACAAACTGATCAAGGCTATTTGATTATTGAAATATAGTTTATACAGGAAACAGGATAAATCTTTAATTCTTTCCCTTACATTGTCAATTTTCAGGACAAAGAATTGGTGCCCTAGTTACTTGTGTTAATTTTTTGAAGTGTTTTCTATTGAATTTGTAAAATCTTAGCAATATAATGTTACATGAACAAAGCAGAATGAAACAGTATCTAGTAAAATCAATTGTCTATTCTACTTTGTAGAATTATGAGCAGATCTTATTTAAACTGCAAAATATCTTCCAAATTTCTATTATGAGATGAAATACTTATAACACTGGTCCCCAAAAAAGTTGTAGGACAGACACCACAGCTCACACTTGTAATTCCAGCACTTTGGGAGGCTGAGGTGGGCCGATAACTTGAAGCCAGAAGTTTGAGACCAGCCTGGCCAACATGGCAAAACACTCCCTCTCTACTAAAAATACAAAAAAAAAAAAAAAGAAAGAAATTACCCAGGCATGGTGGCGCACAAGCTACTCAGGAGGCTGAGGCAGGAGAATCACCTGAACCCGGGAGACAGAGGTTGCAGTGAGCTGAGATGGCACCATTGCACTCTAGCAGTCTGGGCAACAGAGCGAGACTCTGTCTCAAAAAAAGAAAGAAAGAAAAAGAAAAGAAAAGAAAGTTGAAATTAACTTTGCTAACCCAATCAATGGATTGCTGGATTAAGTCATTTTAGATTTTTCAATTTAATAGTTGTGTGCACTTGTTTATAGAATTGTGCATATTGTAAAGGAGAGTGGGAGCAGGAGCCATTAAACAAGAAGGGAGAGTGTTCACTGGGCCAACTTTTGAGTCTCTTGTTGAATGCATTTCTTTTCTTCTGTTAAGAAGAAGTGAAGCAAATGTGCTAGAATTTGAATGAAACTGCTGGTAAGAAGAAAATGTTAAGTCTTACTAACAAAAAGTTCTTAAAATAAACTTGAAAAGAGAAATGCAGCAGGTAAAAGGTCTTACACTCCTCTTTATGCTTGTGGATAAATAATAATATTTAGAGACATCATATTAACTCTGTTATCTCTAATTTTTACTTTTTTTTATTTTACTTTAAGTTCTGGGGAACATGTGCAGATCTTGCAGGATTATTACATAGGTATACACACGCCATGGTAGATTGATGCCTCCATCCCCCCGTCACCTACATTAGGTATTTCTCCTAATGGTATCACTCCCCAATCTCCGCATCCCCTGATATCTCTTCCCTAGCCCCCAACCCCCTAAGAGACCCCAGTGTGTGATGTTCCCCTCCCTGTGTCCATGTGTTCTCATTGTTCAGCATCCACTTATCAGTGAAAACATGCAGCGTTTGGTTTTCTGTTCCTGTGTCAGTTTGCTGAGAATGACGATTTCCAGATTCATCCATGTCCTTGCAAAGGACGTGAACTCATCCTTTTTTTATGGCTGCATAGTATTCCATGGTGTATATATGCCACATTTTCTTTATCTGGTCTATTGTTGATGAGCATTTGGGCTGGTTCCAAGTCTTTGCTATTGTAAATAGTGCTGCTATGAATATATGTGTTCATGTGTCTTTATAATCGAATTATTTATAATCCTTTGGATATATGCCCAGTAATGGGATTGCTGGGTCAAATGGAATTTCTATTTCTAGATCCTTGAGGAATCGCCACACTATCTTCCACAATGGTTGAACTAATTTACACTCCTACCAACAGTGTAAAAGTGTTCCTATTTCTCCACATCCTCTACAGCATCTGTTGTCTCCAGATTTTTTAATGATCGCCATTCTAACTGGCGTGAGATGATATCTTAGTGTGGTTTTGATTTGCACTTCTCTAATGACCAGTGATGATGAGCATTTTTTCATATGTTTGTTTGCTGTATAAATTTCTTCTTTTGAAAAGTGTCTGTTCATATCGTTTACCCACTTTTGAATGGATTTATTTGCTTTTTTCTCATAAATCTGTTTTAGTTCTTTGTAGATTCTGGATATTAGCCCTTTGTCAGATGGGTAGGTGGCAAAAATTTTTTCCCATGCTGTTGGTTGCCAGTTCACTCTAATGATTGTTTTTTTTTTTGCTGTGCAGAAGCTCTTAAGTTTAATTAGATCCCACTTGTCTATTTTTGCTTTTGTTGCCATTGCATTTGGTGTTTTAGTCATGAAGTCTTTGCCTATGCCTATGTCCTGAATGGTTTTACCTAGGTTTTCTTCTAGAGTTTTTATGGTGTTAGGTCTTATGTTTAAGTCTTTAATCCATCTAGAGTTAATTTTTATATAAATTGTAAGGAAGGGGTCCAGTTTCTGCTTTCTGCACATGGCTAGCCAGTTTTCCCAACACCATTTATTAAACAAAGAATGTTTTCCCCATTGCTTGTTTTGTCAGGTTTGTTAAAGATCAGTTGGTTGTAGGTGAGGCCTCTCTTCTGTTCCATTGGTCTATATCTCTGCTTTGGTACCAGTACCATTCTGTTTTGATTAGCCTTGTAGTATATATTGAAGTCAGGTAGCATGATGCCTCCAGCTTTGTTCTTTTTGCTCAGGATTGTCTTGGCTATGGGGGCTCTTTTTTGGTTCCATTTGAAGTTTAAGGTGTTTTTTTTTTTTTTTCCCAGTTCTGTGAAGATCAATGGTAGCTTGATGGGATAGCATTGAATCTATAAATTGATTTGGGCAGTATGGCCATTTAATGATATGGATTCTTTCTAACCATGAGCATGGAATGTTTTCCATCTGTTTGTGTCCTCTCTTATTTCCTTGAGCAGTGGTTTGTAGTTCTCCTTGAAGAGGTCTTCATGTCCTTTTTTACTTGTATTCCTAGGTATTTTATTCTCTTTGTAGCAATTGTGAATGGATGTTCACTCATGATTTGACTCTCTGTCTTTTATTGGTGCATAGGAATGCTTGTGATTTTTGCACACTGATTTTGTATCCTGAGACTTTACTGAAGTTGCTTATCAGTTTCAGGAGACTTTGGGCTGAGACGATGGGGTCTTCTAAACATACGATCATGTTATCTGCAAATGGAGACAATGTGACTTCCTTTTTTCCTAATTGCATACCCTTTATTTCTTTTTCTTGCCTGATTGCTCTGGCTAGAACTTCCAATACTGTGTTGAATAGGAGTGATGAGAGAGGGCACCCTTGTCTAGTGCCAGTTTTCAAAGGAAATGCTTCCAGTTTTTGCCCATTCAGTATTATATTGACTGTGGGTTTGTCATAAATAGCTTTATTATTTTGAGATATGTTCCATCAATACCTAGCATATTAAGAGTTTTTAGCATAAAAGGCTGTTGAATTTTGTTGAAGGCCTTCTCTGCATCTATTGAGATAATCATGTAGTTTTTGTCTTTAGTTCTGTTTAAGTGATGGATTATGTTTATAGATCTGCATATGTTGAACCAGCCTTGCATCCCTGGGATGAAACCTACTTGATCATGAAGGATAAGGTTTTTGATATGCTGTTGCATTCGGTTTGCCAGTATTTTATTGAAGAGTTTTGCATTGATGTTCATCATGGATATGGGCCTGAAATTTTCTTTTTTAGTTGTGACTCTGCCAGGTTTTGGTATCAGGATGATGTTGGTCTCATAAGATGAGTTAGGGAGGATTCCCTCTTTTTGTATTTTTTGGAATAGTTTCAGAAGGAATGGTACCAGTTCCTTTTTGTACATCTGGTAGAATTTGGCTGTGAACCCGTCTGGGCCTGGGCTTTTTTTAGTTGGTAGGATATTAATAGCTGCCTCAACTTCAGCCCTTGTTATTAGTATATTCAGGGATTCAATTCTTCCTGATTTAGTTTAGGGAGGGTGTAAGTGTCCAGGAATTTATCCATTTCTTCTAGATTTACTGGTTTATGTGCATAGAGTTGTTTGTAGTAATCTCTGATGGTAGTTTGTATTTCTGTGGAATTTGTGGCAATATCCCCTTTATCATTTTTTATTGCATCTATTTGATTCTTCTCTCTTTTCTTTTTTGTTAGTCTAGCTAGTGGTCTATCTATCTTGTTGATCTTTTCAAGAAACCAGCTCATGGATTTATTAATTTTTTGAAGACTTTTTTTGTGTCTCTGTCTCCTTCAGTTTTGCACTGATCTTAGTTATTTCTTGTGTTCTTCTGGCTTTTGAATTTGTTTGATCTTGCTCCCCTAGCTCTTATAATTGTGATGAGAGCATGTCGATTTTAGATCTTTTCTCACTTCTCATGTGGGCATGTATTGCTATAAATTTCCCTCTAGACACTGTTTTAAATGTGTCACAGAGATTCTGATACATTATGTCTTCATTCTCATTGGTTTCAAAGAACATCTTTATTTCTGCCTTCATTTAATTATTTATCCAGTAGTCATTCAGGAGTAGATTGTTCAGTTTCCATGTAGTTGTGTGGCTTTGAGTGAGTTTCTTAATCTTGAGTTCTAATTTGATTGCACTGTGGTCTGAGAGACTGTTTGTTATGATTTCTGTTCTTCTGCATTTGCTGAGGAGGGATTTACTTCCAATTATGTGGTCAGTTTTAGAGTAGGTGTGATGTGGTGCTAAGGAGAATGTATATTCTGTGATTTGGGGTGGAGAGTTCTGTAGATGTGTATTAGGTCCACTTGGTCCAGATCTGAGTTCAAGTCCTGTATATCCTTGTTAATTTTCTGTCTCCTTGATCTGTGTAATATTGACAATGGAGTGTTAAAATCTCCCACTATTATTGTGTGGGAGTCTAAGTCTCTTCATAGGTTATTAAGAGCTTGCTTTATGCATCTGGGTGCTCCTATATTGGGTGCATATATATTTAGGATAGTTAGCTCTTCTTGTTGTATTGATCCTTCTACCATCATGTAATGCCCTTCTTTGTCTCTTTTGATCTCTGTTGGTTTAAAGTCCATTTTATTGGAGATCAGGCTTGCAATCCCTGCTTTTTTTTTTTTTTTTTTTTGCTCTCCATTTGCTTTGTAAATCTTCCTCTATCCCTTTATTTTGAGTCTATGTGTGTCTTTGCATGTGAGATGGGTCTCCTGAATATGGCACACTGATGAGTCTTGACTTTTTATCCAATTTGCCAATCTATGTCTTTTGATTGGGGCATTTAGCCTGTTTACATTTAAGGTTAATATTGTTATCTGTGAATTTGATCCTACCATTTTGTTACTAGCTGGTTGTTTTGCCTGTTAGTTGATGCAATTTCTTCATTGTATTGATGCTTTTTACCATTGGGTATGTTTTTGGAGTGGCTGGTACTGGGTGTTCCCATCCATGTTTAGTGCTTCCTTCAGGAGCTCTTGTAAGGCAGGCCTGGGAGTGACAAAATCTGTCAGCAATGCTTGTCCATAAAGGATTTTATGTCTCCTTTGCTTATGAAACTTAGTTTGGCTGGATATGAAATTCTGGTTTGAAAATTCTTTTCTTTAAGGATGTTGAATATTGGCCCCCACTCTCTTCTGGCTTGTAGGACTTCTGCCAAGAGATCCTCTGTGAGTCTGATGGGCTTCCCTTTGTGGGTAACCCAACCTTTCTCTCTGGCTGCCTTTAGCATTTTTTCCTTCATTTCAACCCTGGTGAATCTCACGATTATGTGCTTTGGGGTTGCTCTTCTTGAGGAATATCTTTGTGGTGTTCTCTTTATTTCCTGGACTTGAATATTGGACTGCCTTGCTAGGTTGGGGACGTTCTCCTGGATAATATCCCGAAGAGTGTTTTCCAGCTTGGATTCATTCTCTCCGTCACATTCAGGTACACCTATCAAACGTAGAGGAGGTCTATTCACATAATCTCATATTTCTTGGAGGCTTTGTTCATTTCTTTTTATTCTTTTTTCTCTAATCTTGCCTTCTTGTTTTATTTCATTGAGTTGATCTTCAATCTCTGATATCCTTTCTTCTGCTTGGTCGATATGGCTATTGAAACTTGTGTATGCTTCGTGACGTTCTTGTGTTGTGTTTTTCAGCTCCATCAGGTCATTTATATTCTTCTCTAAGCTGTTTATTCTTATCAGTATTTCGTAAAACTTTTTTTCAATGTTCTTAGTTTCTTTGCATTGGGTTAGAACATGTTCTTTTAGCTCAGAGAAGTTTGTTATTACCCACTTTCTGAAGCCTGTTTCTGTCAACTCATCAGACTCATTCTCCATCCAACTTTGTTCCTTGCTGGTGAGGAGTTG
>CAUYLG010061027.1:0-36627 GCA_963573385.1 Cacajao melanocephalus | reverse complement strand
ATGCTGGAGAGGATGTGGAGAAATAGGAATGCTTTTACACTGTTGGTGAGAGTGTAAATTAGTTCAACCATTGTGCAAGACAGTGTGGCAATTCCTCAAGGATCTAGAACTAAAAAAAACATTTGACCCAGTAATCCCATTACTGGATATATAACCAAAGGATTATAAATTATTCTATTATAAAGACACATGCACATATATGTTTATTGTGGCACCATTCATGATAGCAAAGACTTGGAACCAACCCAAATGCCCATCAATGATAGACTAGATAAAGAAAATATGGCACATATACACCATAGAATACTATGCAGCTATAAAAAGGATGACTTTATGTCCTTTGCAGGGACATGGATGAAGCTGGAAACCATCATTCTCAGCAAACTAACACAGGAACAGAAAACCAAATAGCACATGTTCTCACTCATAAGTGGGAGTTGAACAATGAGAACACATGGACACAGGGAGGGGAACATCACATGCAGGGGCCTGTTGGGGTGTGGGGGACTAGGGGAGGGATAGCATTAGGAGAAATAACTAATGTGGTGATGGGGTGATGGATGCAGCAGACCACCATGGCATGTGTATACCTATGTAATAAACCTGCACATTCTGCACATGTGCAGAACTTAAAGTATAATAATTAAAAAAAAATAAGTGAAGTTGGAGGGCTTGCTCCTTCCTCACCTGCCATGTGAGGAAGCCGAAAGATGCACCATCTTGGAAGCAGAAAGCAGCCCTCACCAGACACTGAATCTGCTGGTGCCATAATCTTGGACTTCCCATCCTCCAGAACTGAGCAATAGATTTCTGTTGTTTATAAATTACCCAGTCTAAGGTATTTTTTTATAGCAGCCCAGATGGACTAAGACGTCACCCAAGATATTATTGAGACACCTTAAAATTAACAATGTCTTATGAAATAAGAAATGTGACAGTTTTGGAAAAGCCAAGGTAGTCAGGGAATACTTACTCTACTAAGTTAAGAGGCCAGAACATTTGTCATACCACTGTGGTTCTTTTCTATGAACACCTGTTTTCAGATGACAGTATTCAGGCCATGGACATTTGAAAACTTGCCTCTTTAGCCTTTAGAATGGAAGCCTTTTATTACCTTTTCCTTTTTCTTAATGGTTTTTAAATCAAACTTGTGAAAATTACTCCTACTTCTTTTTAATTTCTAAAAATAAAATCTCTTTTGGGGCAAAAAGACAGCTGGGATCTCTGAAATAAAGCTTGCCTGATTCTTGTGTAATTAAGAAGTTTGGAGCCAACCTGAGACCTTGTGGGAGGTGACTATTGGCTGTGGGCAACCATGCAAACTCATGGCTCAGGATAAAGACTAGGATTTGCAGCTCTGGCTCTAGCTCTGCTTTCTTAGACCTAACACTGATTTATTAGGTTGGTGCAAAAGTAATTGCAGATTTTGCCACTGCAGTGACAAAAACTACAATTACTTTTGCACCAACTTAATATGACTAGAACTGCACCAAGACTCTAAAGTCAGCCTAGGACTTAACTGGTTAGCCTCTAAATTTAGACGTTGCTGAGAAACGTAGTAAATGGAAAAGTCATTATCAACCACCATGACCTGCAAGAGTGAAAGTCCCATATGGCTGCACTTAGTGGGTCTGAGAGTACTAGCACAGGTGTAAATAGCACTCATTTCCCCTGTCTGAGTTCAGAGGCTTATTAGGGTTAGACGTGGGTATCAGACAGAATGAGAGCAGAATACCACCTTTATTATCAAAAAAGCTAAATTGGAAGGTGTAGCTTTATAAGCCACATCTTGTGCTATGAACCAAATTGCATGCTCCTCTACCCCAAAATTTTTATGTTGAAGTTCTAGCCCCTGACATCACTATATTTGGAGATAGGGCTTTTAGGCAGTGATGAAGGTTAAAGAGTTCGAAGAGGTAAGGTTCTAATCTGATAGAATTGTTGGCTTTGTAAGAAGAGGAAGAAAGATCTCTCTTCTCTCTGCTTCTGTCTCCCCCATCATGTGCATACTGATGGAAGGCCATGTGAGGAAACAGTGAGAAGGCAACTGTGTGAGCCCTCACCAGCATGTGACCATCCTGGCACCTAGGTCTCAGACTTCTAGCTCCAGTACTGCAAATGATAATTTCCATTTTTCAAACCACCTAGTATATGATATTTTGTTACAGCGACTTGAACTAAGGCATATTTTAGTAGCAGGAAGTAGAGTACTGCTGTAACAAATACTTAAAAATGTGGAATTGGCATCGAAAGGGTGATGGATAGAGTCTGGAAAAGTTCTGATGTGCATGCTGGAAATTCAGACTAGTTACTCTGGTGAGGGCTCTGAAAGGAGACAGGAGAGCTGAAGAGAAAGCTTCTATATTCTGAGAGGGTACGTAAATAGTTATGAACAGAATATGGGGAGAAATAGGAAAGTTAAAGGCCATTTGGTGGGTCTCAAATGGAAATGAAAATCATGTTACTGAAAATTGGAGGAAAGATGATCTGTGTTATAAAGGAGCAAATAAATTGGCTGAATTGTATTTTGTGTGAAGAAAAGTGTTTTGTGCAAAGTAGGACTTGTGAGCAATCGAATTGGATATTTAGCTGAGGAGATTTCTGAGCAAACAATTGAAGGAATGGCATAGTTCCTCCTGATTGCTTATAGTAAAATGAAGATTTAGAAAATTATTAGCCTATCAATATGTCAAAAAATAGGAAAGCTTGTTCTACAAAGACCACTAAGGGTATGGCTAAAAATCCGTTTGTTAAAGAGATTATGGGTGTGGCTCATGGACTTAATCAGCTATCTCAGCAGATTATGGGAATAGAGATGGGTTTTTACCAGTGGAGACACTGCCAGTGTAAACTAACGGGAACAGAGAAAGAGGAGGAACAGAATGGAGGAACAGAATGAAGGAAGCCTGTCAGGCGCCTTGGAGTCTACAAAATGTAGCTATAGGCCTCTTTGGCTGTAAATATGCACGATTTCTCAAGAAAAGGGAACGATGCTGAAGATGATTCAGAGGTGAGCAGGGCTGCCACTCCTACCACAGACCCATCAGGCAGGACTAGTTCCCATTTGGTTTCACAGAGTGGAGCCTGTCTGGCTTTGGTGGTTTAGGAATGCCCCTGCTTAGTGCCTCCAGGTCATGGAGATGCTGCTGCCACCCCAGTGGGCCTGAGGGCAGGGCGTAAAGATGAGAGGGTTGTTCTCAAACCTTAAAATTAAATGGAGTTTGGCTTGCTAGGCTTTGGGCTTGCTTGGGATCTGTCACCCCTTCCTTCTTTCCTATTTCTCCCTTATGAGATAGGAATGTCTACGCCATGCCTGACGGACCATTACAATTTAGAAGACAATAGCTTTGTTTTCAAAGGTTAACAGATAGAGATTTAGATGATATTTTGGACTTAGACTTCAGAGTTGATGCTGGAATGAGTTAAGATTTTTGTGTCTGTTTGGATGGAATGAATGTATTTTACATGTAAGAAGAACATGAGTGTACAGGGGCCAAGGGCAGAATATTATGAAGCACTTGTATTCCCCCCAAATTTATATGTGAAAGACCCAACCCCCAGTATGACTGTGCTTGGAGATAGGGCTTTTAGGAGGAAATCAGGGTTACATGAGGTCATAAGCATGGGGTCCTAATTCTATAGGATTGGAGATATTATAAAGGAGAAAGAAAGAGAGATCTTTCTCTCTGCATGTGCCAAGGGGAGGCCATATGAGCACATAGTCAGAAGGTAGCCTTCCACAAGCTAGGAAGAGAGCCCTCACCAGAACTCAACCAAGTTGGCAACTTGGTCTCGGACTTCCATGCCTACAGAACCGTGAGAATTACATATCTGTGTTTAGGCCCCCTGTCTGTGTTACTTTGTTATGGCAGCCTGAGCAGACTGAGACATCTGGCAAAAGAGCTTGTTAACACTCTCCTGAATTCACCCTCAAAGTGCATATCCTGCCCTGCCAAGTTAATATGTGGTGAGAGCTGATATTGTTTTGCTGTGTCCCGCCCAAATCTCATCTTGAACTGTAGTTCCCATAATCCCCATGTGTCATGGGAGGGACCTGGTGGGAGGTAATTGAATCACAAGGGTGGCTACCTCCATGCTGTTCTCAGGATAGCGAGTAAGTTTTCATGAGATCTGATGGTTTCATAAGGTGATTTTCCCCTTTTGCTCAGCAATTCTCCTCCTGCCATCATGTGAAGAAAGACATGTTTGCTTTCCTTTCTGTCATGATTGTAAGTTTCCTGAGGCCTCCCCAGCACTGTGGAACTGTGAGTCGGGTAAACTTTTTTCTTTTATAAATTACCCAGTCTTGGGCAGTTCTTTATAGCAATGTGAGAACGTACTAATACAATTAATTAGTACTGAGAGTAGTGGGAAGCTACTGTAAAGATACTGAAAAATGTGGAAGCAACTTTGAAACTGGGTAACAGGCAGAGGTTGGAATAGCTTGGAGAGCTCAAAAGAAGACAGGAAGATGTGGGAAAGATTGGAACTTCCTAGAGACTTGTTGAATGGCTTTGACCAAAATGCTGATAGTAATATGGACAATGAAATTGAGGGTGAGGTGGTCTCAGATGGAAATGAGAAACTTATTGGGAATTGGAGTAAAGGTCACTCTTCTTATGCTTTAGCAAGGAGACTGGCAGCATTTTGCCTATGCCCTAGAAATCTATGGAACTTTGAACTTGAGAGGGATGATTTAGGGTATCTGACAGAAGAAGTTTCTAAGCAGCAAAGTGTTCAAGAAATGACTTGGGTGCACTTAAAAGCGTTAAGTTTTATGTATTCACAAAGATATGGTTTGGAATTGCAACTTATGTTTAAAAGGGAAGCAGAGTGTAAATGTTCAGAAAACTCACAGCCTGACAATGTGATAGAAAACAAAAACACGTTTTCTGAGGAAAAATTCAAACTGGCTGCAGAAATTTGCATAAGTAACGAGGAGCTAAATGTTAATCACCAAGACAATGGAGAAAATGTCTTCAGAGCATGTCAAAGGTCTTCATGGTAGCCCCTCTCACCACAGGCCCAGAGGCCTAGGAGGAAATAAATGGTTTTATGGGCTGGTCCCAGGACCTTGCTGCTTTGTGCTGTCTCAGGACCTGATCCTCTGCTTCCCTGCTGTGGGTAAAAGGGGTCAACATATAGCCCAAGCCATTGCTTCAGAGTGTGCAAGCTCCAAGCCTTGGCAGCTTACACATGGTGTTGGGCCTGCAGGTGCACAGAAGTCAAGAATTGAGGTTTGGGAACCTCCACTTAGATTTCAGAGGATATATGGAAACACCTGAATGTCCAGCCAGAAGTTTGCTGCAGGGGTGGAGTCCTCATGGAGAACCCCTGCCAGGGTAGTGCAGAAGGAAAATGTGGATTTGGAGTCTTCACACAGAGTCCCCACTGTTGCACTGCCTAGAGGAGCTGTGAGAAGAGGGCCACCATCCTCCAGACTCCAGAATGGTAGATTCAGTGACAGCTTGCATCATAATCCTGGAAAAGCTGCAGACACTCAATGCCAGCCCCTGAAAGCAGCTGTGAGGGAGGGTTGTACCCTGAAAAGTCACAGGGGTGGAGCTGCCCAAGGCTATGGGAGCCCACCTCTTAATCAGCATGACTGGGATGGGAGACAAGGAGTCAAAGGAGGTGACTTTGGAGCTTTAAGATTTGGCTGCCCCACTGGATTTTGGACTTGTTTAGGGCCTGTAGCTCCTTTGTTTTGGTCAATTTCTCCCATTTGGAATGGGTGTTTACCCAGTGTCTGTACTCCCATTATGTCTGGGAAGTAACTACCTTCGTTTTGATCTTACAGGCTCATAGGTTGAAAGGACTTGCCTTTTCTCCATTTGGACTTGGACTTTTGGGTTAATGCTGGAATGAGTTAAGACTTTGGGAGTCTATTGGAAAAGCATGATTGTGTTTTGAAATGTGAAGACATGAGATTTGGGAGGAGCCAGGGGCAGAATGATATGGTTTGGCTGTGTCCCCACTCGAATCTTCTGGCACAGGAAGAAGAAGTTAATCCTGAATTGTAATCCCCATAATCCTTTGGTGTCTAGGGAGAGACCCTGGTGAGAGGTGATTGGATCATGGGGATGGTTGCCTCCATGCTGTTTGATATGGTTTGGTTGTGTCACCACCTAAATCTCATCTTGAATTGTAGTTCCCATAATCCCCAGGTGTCATGGGAGGGACCTAGTGGGAGGTAATTGAATCATGGGGGCAGTTACCCTCATGGTGTTCTCATGATAGTCAGTGAGTTCTCACAAGATCTGATGGTTTTATAAGGGGTTTTCCCCCCTTTGCTCAGTACTTCTTCCTGCTGCTCTGTGAAGAAGGACGTTTGCTTTCCCTTCCACAATGATTGTAAGTTTACTGTGGTCTCACAGCCCTGTGGAACTCTGAGTCAATTAAACCTCTTTCCTTTATGAATTATGCAGTCTTGGGCAGTTCTTTATAGCAGCATGAAAACAGCCTAATAAGCAGCATATGAGAGAGCTGGCCTTATTAAGCTGATTCCTTCCAAAAAAACTGGGAGGAGGGGCATGCCTCATTATTTACCCTAACCAATATATTGGGTGAGCCATCTCTGCTTTCCTGGACAGGACTGGGGCAAGAGACTCATGTTCTGGGCCCCTCTCCACCTGAAGCCCCATTACAAATTATAGTAAGAAGCTAAAGAAATGTATTTTTTCCAATTTTTATTGTGGTAAAATACACATAAAATTTGTCATCTTAACCATTCTTAAGTCTGTAGAAAGTAGTATTAAATATATTTATCACATTCTGCAGCCACCACCACTGTCCCTTTCCACAATTCTATCTTGTAAGCCTGAAGCTTCATGCCAATTAAGTAATAATTTCCCATCCCCTTCCTCAGTCCCTGTCAACAGTCTTTCTACTTTCTGTCTCTCGGATTTTGACTACTTAGGTACCTCACATTTATCTTTTTGTGACTGCTTTATTTCATTTAGCATAATGTCCTCAAGGTTCATCTATGTTGTAGCCTGTGCCAGACTTTCCTTCATTTTTAAGACTGAATAATATACCTTTGTATCATCCACACTTTGCTTATCCATTCAACTATTGATGGACGCTTGGATTGCCTCCATGTTTTAGCTGTTGTTAAGAATGCTGCTATACACATAGGTGTAAACCTATCTCTTAGAGATACTACTTTCAGTTCTTTTGCATATATACCCAGAGGAAAAATTACTGGATAATATAATAATTCTATTTTTAATTTTTTGAAAATATTATACTGTTTTTCATAGCAGCGGCACCATTTTACATTCCCGCTGACAATGAACAAAGGTTTAACTTTCTTTCCATCCTCACCAACACTTGTTATTTATTAATTTTTAAAAAATACTCATGTCCTAATGAGTGTGAGATGGCATCTTGTAGTTTTGATTTGCGTTTTCCAAATGATTGCTGAGGTTGAGCATCTTTTCATGTGCTTCTTGGGCATTTTATATCTTCTTTGGAGAAATGTCTATTCAAGTCTTTCATCCATTGTTTAAATTGGGCTTGTTGTGTTTTGTTGTTTAGTTTAGTTATAGGCTCCTCTATATATCCTGGATTTTAATCCTTTGTCAGACATCCCTTGTTAAAAGTGGAGACTGGACTCTTCCAGACACCAAATTTGCTTCTTGTCAGGTGTGATTCGCAAACATTTTCTTTAATTCTGTGCATGCCATTTCACTCTTTTGATAGTGCCTTTTTATGCACAAATTTTAAAAATTTTCCATTTGTCTATTTTTTCTCTGATTGTGCCTTTAGTGTCATATCTAATAAATCATTGCAAGCCCTAATTATGGAAGCTTTTTGTCTATATTTTCTTCTAAGAGTTTTATTATTTTGGGTCTCACATTTAGGTCTTTGATGCATTTTGAGGTAGTTTTTCTCTGTGCTGTAAAGAAAGGATCCAGCTTCATTTTTTTTGCATGTGGATGTCTATTTTTTCCCAGCACCATTTGTTATAAAGACTGTCTTTTCTCCATTGAATAATCTTGGAAAACTTCTCAAAAATTATTTGACCCATATATGTGAAAGTTTACTTTTGGGTCTTTTATTCTATCCCATTTGTTTATAGGTCAATCTTTACGCCAGTGACATCTTGTTTTGATTATTGAAGATATATATTAAGTTTTGAAATCAGAAAGTGTGAATCCTCTAGTTTTGTTCTTCCTTTTCAAGATCGTTTTTACTATTCAGAGTTCCATATGATAAGGGATCATATTGAATCTGTAGATAACTGTGGGTAATATAGACTTTTTAGTAATAGTAAGTATTCCAATTTATGAACATGGGAAGTGTTTTAATTTATGCCTTCTTTAGTTTCTTTCAGAGTGTTTTAATTTAGGTCTTCTTTAGTTTTATTCAGTAATGTTTTGTAGTTTTCATTGTACAGTTTTATTTCGTCTCCTTTGTTAATTTCTAAGTATTTTATTATATTGATGCTATTTTAAATGGATTTGTTTTCATAATTTTAGAGTTTCAGATTGCTCATTGTTAGTTTATAGAAATGCAGCTGAATTTTGCATGTTGACTTTGTATCTGGCTATTTTGCTGATTTTATTAATTCTAAAAGGTTTTGGGAGTGGAATGTGTAGGGTTTTCTATCTATAAGATCATATAATCTGCGAACAGAAATACTTTTACTTCCTTCCCAGTTTGGATGCTTTTAATCTATTTTGCATGCCCAAATGCTCTGGCTTGAACTTTGATACCATTCTAAATATAAATGGTGAAAGCAGGCATCCTTGCCTTGTTCCTGATCTTAGCGGAAATGCTTTTAGTCTTTCACCATTGAGTATGATGACTAGTTGGATTTTCATATGTGATGCTATGGTTTGAATGTCTTTCTCCTCCAAAACTTACATTGAAATGTAATTGTTACTTTAACAGTATTAAGAGGTGACATCTTTAAGAAGGGCCTCCCTTATGAGAGCTTCATCCTCATGGGTGAGATTGGTGGCTGATATCAAAGGACGAGTTTGAACCCCTGCCCCTACTTTGGGCTATTCCACTCTTCTTCCATGTAAGGAGCAGTGTTCCTCCTCTTTGGAGGTTGTAGCTTCCAAGATGCCATCTTAGAAATGGAAACTGGGCTCTTAGGGGATACCAACTTGCAGGCACCTTGGAATTCCTGGCCTCAGGAACCATGAGACATACATTTCTTTTGTTTATAACTTACCTAGTTTGGTAGTCTTTTATAGCAGCACAGAATGAAATAATATATACAGCTTTTCTTGTCGATGTAGCTTCCTTCTATTCTTAGTTTCTTGGGTGTTTTGTTTTTTTTTTTATGAAAATGTGTTGAATTTGTCAAGTACTTTTTCTGCATAAATTGAGATGATCATGTGGGTTTTGTATCATTCATTCTATGAATGAGATTTATTGTATTGATCAATATTTGTTGAAACATCTTTGCATTACAGGAATAAATTCCAGTGTGTCTTGATGCATAATCATTTTAATATGCTGCTGAATTCCATTTGCTAGTATTTTGTTGGGGATTTGTACATCAGTGTTCATAAGGAATATGGGTCTATTTTCTTTTCTTGTGGAATCTTATTTGGCTTTGGTATTGGGGAAATGAGATAGGAAGTGTTTTTTATTGGTGTTAATTCTTCTTCACATGTTTGATACAATTCACTGGCAAAGCCATTGAGTCTAGGATCTTTTCCTTCCTTCCTTCCTTCCTTCCTTCCTTCCTTCCTTCCTTCCTTCCTTCCTTCCTTCCTTCCTTCCCTCCTTCCTTTTCTTTCCTTTCTTTCATTTTTTTCTTCAGACTCTCATTCTGTTGCCCAGGCTGGAGTACAGTAGCACTATCTCAGCACACTGTAACCTCCACCTCCCAGGTTCAAGCGATTCTCCTTCCTCAGCCTCCTGAGTAGCCGGGATTACAGGCACGTGCCACCACACTTGGCTAATTTTTATATTTTTAGTAAGGATGGGGTTTCACTATGTTGGTCAGGCTGATCTTGAACTCCTGACCTCAGATGATCTGCCTGCCTTGGCCTCCCAAAATGCTGGGATTACAAGTGTGAGCCACTGTGCCCAGCCTAAGATTTTTCTTTGTCAGAAGATTTTTTTAGTTACTCATTCAGTCTCCTTACTAGTTATAGGTCTGTTCAAATTTTAGATAATTTTTTTGTGATTCAGTCTTGGTAAGTTTTGTGATTCTGGGAATTTGTACATTTTATCTAGGATATCCAATATGCTGGCATACAATTGTTCATAGTACTTTCTTTTAATCATTTTTTTCTGAAGACTTAGTAGTAATGTCCACGACTTTCATTTCTGATTTAGTAATTTGAGTCTTATTTATTTTTCTTAGTCCATATAGTTAGAGGTTTCTCAATTCTGTTTTTTTTCAATAAATCCTTTTTTTTTGGTTTCCTTGTTTTTTTTTTTCTGTTTTTCTTTTCTCCACTTTGTTTATTTTTGCTCTGATCTTTCTTATTTACTTCCTCTGCTAGCTTTGTGATGTGCTGTTGTTCTTTCTCTAGTTTACAAAGCTGTAAAGTTAGGTTCCTGATTTGAGCTCATATATATATATATGTGTGTGTATATATATATATATATTTATATATGTGTATATATATATTTATATATATATGTGTGTATATATATGTGTGTGTGTGTATATATTTATATATACATTTATAGTTATAAATTCCCCCCTTAGCATTGTTCTTGCTGTGTCACAGATTTTTTGCATGGTGTGTTATTTTTATTCATCTCTAAGTATTTTCTAATTTTTCTTATTATTTCTTCTTTGATCCATTGATTGTTTGAGTGTGTCATTTAATTTCCACAATTTTTGACTTTTCAAGGTTAACTTCTATTATCAATTTCTAAATTCATCCTGTATGGTCAGGGAAGATACTGTGTATGTTGTTTATCTTTTAAAATCTATTGAGATTGAACCTGTGGATTAACATATGGTCTATCCTGGGAAAATGTACCATGTGCACTTGAGAAGAATATGTATGCTGTATGCTGTTCTTGTTTGGTAAAGTGTTTATCAGATCTAGTTGCTTTATCATGTTGTGCAAATTCTCTACATCCTTGCCTCTCTTCTGTTTGGTTGTCCTATCCATTATTAAAAGAGGAGTATTGAGATCTTCAGCTATTATTGTAAAACTCTTTATTTCTTCCATAAATTGTATTAGTTTCTGCTTCATATATTTTGATGGTCTGGTATTAGATATGTGAATGTTTATATTTATATTTCCTTGTGTTATAGCTTTCATTTATATATAATTTTTTTGTTTCTTTTAGCCTTTTTGACTTAAAGCTTTTAATTTCTAATATTGGTGTACCTATCCCTGCTTTCTTCTGATCACCACTGTGTTCAAAAAGAATGTATATGACAGCATAGGCAGTTGACACTTGAACACCATGGGTTCAAACTGTGCAGGTCTGCTTGTATGTGGATTTCTTTAACCAATGCAAATAAAATTTGTGGTATTTATGGGATGTAAAACTTGCATAAATGGAAGGCCAAATTTTTGTATATGCAAGCTTTACAGGGCCAACTATGGGACTTGAGTATGTGCAGATTTAATTTTATGTGGGGGTTCCTGGAACTAATCCCCAAGTATACTGAGGGGCAACTGTCGTTGAATTATGTGTTTTTAATCCTTTCTGTCAATCTGCCTTCTCATTTACATTTAAACTAATTACTGATAAGGTGGGACTTATTATTGCCATGTTTCTGTTTGTTTTCTATATGCCTTATAGTTTTTTGTCCCTTATTTTCTGCGTTACCATTTACTCTTTAGTAAAATTTTTAGGGAAATGTTTTAGTTTCTTTCTCAATTTCTTTTTTGTACATTGTATAACTATTTTGTTTTTGTGGCTACCATGGGAATTACATGTAGTATTCTAAAATTATAACACTCTAGTTTGAATTTATAACAGTGAATTTCAAGAACACAAAAAATTCTGTTCCTTTACATCTCTGTCCCCACCCCGTCAGTTGTTGATGTCACAAAATTACATTTTTACACATTTTGTTCCCCAAACATAAAACAGTGATTATTTTAAATACATCAGTCTCTTAAATTATGTAGAAAACAAAATGTGGGGTTGCAAACAAAAGTTATGATAATACTACCTTTTAGACTAATCTTTTTAAAAAATATTTTAGTCTTTTAAATCACGTGGAAAACAAAAAAGTGGAATTATACAGTGTTGCTATAATAATAGCTTTTATAACTGCCCATGTGCTTACCTTTATTGAGATCTTTATTTTTTCATACAGCTTCAAATTCCTGTTTAGGGTCCTTTTTTTTCCACCTTGTGGTGCTCCTCTATACATTTCTGGCAGGCAAGGTCTAGTAGTAACACACCTCCTCAGCTTCATTTATCTGGGAATGTCTTAATTTTTCCCTTACTTTGAATGGCATCTTTGCTGGTATAGGATTCTTGGTTGATAGTTTTTGGGGGGTTTGTTCGTTTGAGTTTTACTTTAGCCCAGTGAATAAGACCACTGCCTTATGGTCTGCAAAGTTTATTATGAGAAATCTGCTGATAATCTCAGAGAATCTTTTGTGTGTGATAAGACTTTTCTCTTGCTCCTTCCAGAATTCTGTCTTTGCCTTTGGCCTTTGAAAGTTTGATGATGGTGTGTCCCAGTGTGGGACTTTTTGAGTTCCTCTTACTTGGAGTTTATTGAATTCTTGGATATACATTTATAATCATTTTATAAAATCAAATTTGGGAGTTTTCCACTGTTACGGTTTCTCCTGCAATGTGTAAGTTGGACCCTTCATGGTGTTCTGTAGGCCCTTTAGGCTCTGTTCACTTTTTGCAGCCCTTTTTTTAATTTCTGTGCCTCAGACTTGATTGTTTCTATTTTTTCTTCACCTGCTCAACTCTGCCTTTTAATTCCTCTAGGAATACTTTATTTCCATTATTATATATTTTTAGCTTCAAAATATTTTTATTTCATTTTAGGTTTTCTATCTCTTTATTGATATTTCCAAAATTATGTATGAATACATACATAATTTTCCTGACTTTATCCACATCTCTCTTTAATTTTCGAGTAATTGAAAACAATTGTTTTAAAGTCTTTTTGCTGTAGATGTGCCATCTGATTCTTTTCAGAGACAATTTCCATTAATCTGTTTATCTTTTTCCTTTGAATAGGCCATACTTTCTTATTTCGTTGAATGCCTTGTGACCTTTTATTCAAAACTTGACAATTGAATCTAGTATTGTGGTAATTCTGAAGTAAGGTTCTCCCCCTTCCCTTGGGTTTGATTTTTGTCATTATTGTTTTATTTATTGTTTTTGTTTATTTTGATTGTTGTAGCTCGACTCTGCCCCAAGGACCAGCCTGAGTTGTAAAATTCAAATCTTCTTAGTTCTTTTTTTTTGAGCCTTTCCTGTGGCATGCACAGTCCACAGTCACTTTTTTTGAGACAGGGTCTTACTCTGTTGCCCAGGCTGGAGTGTAGTGGTGCAATCTTGGCTCACTGCAACCTCCAACTCCTGGGTTCAAGTGATTCTCATGCCTCAGCCTCCAGAGAAACTTGGATTACAGGTGCCTGCCATGACACCTAGCTAATTTTTATGTTTGTAATAGAGATGGGGTTTCACCATTTTGGTCAGGCTGGTCTCAAACTCATGACCTCAAGTGATCCACCCACCTCGGCCTCCATAGTCACTTTCTAATTTTTCCCAAGTACATAGTTGTTTTTGAAGTCTCATTTTTTATTGTCCAGCTCCCATAAGGGGAGGAGAGAAAATTAAAGTGGGAGTCAAGGGCGCTGGCTCCTTCAGTGCTCTGGAGGTTGCTTCTCCTGGAGAAGAGGGGCTTGTAGCCTTGTGGGAGGGGTAACAATGGCTGCCCACCTCTTTGGACCTCTATAATAAGAAGCATCCATCACTGATCAGAGCACAGGTCCCTGATATTTGGAGGCTGGGTGCTTTCTATCCATCCTGGTTTCTGCAGGCCCTGTGCAGATCACTTTTGAAAGGTGTGCATGGGGTGGGGACAGGGGAAGGGGGGCTGCTAATGTGCCAGAATCTGAAGTTGACAAAAATTAACCACAATTTACAGTTCAAGTGTTCCCCTGGAAGTTGCAAGCCTTCAACAGGCTCCAGAAATTCAAAGTACTGGAAGTGTGTACATCAGAGTTTCCCAGTACGGTTGCTGTCTTTGGGGGCGGATTCCTGGTTCCTCCACCTCCTCCTCCATCAAGAGTGCTCTCCTGAGCCCTGCTCTTCGGCTCTTCCTGGAAGGAGGTGCACAGGCGCTAACCAGGATGTCCCATGCCCTTTTGTGTACCGAAGATGGATCAGCTCTGACCAGGGCCCCTAAAATGATTAAAACAGCAATGAAATGTAGTTTGAATTAATTAACTGTCAGCATAATATCTGTTGTATATATAGATTCTACTATGTTAGTGCATGCTATGACCCGGAACGTTACAAATAAGGCTTATTTTCTTACAGGGTTCTCAATTAATAAAAGGTGATTGGAATTACATGGTATTTTATTTTCAATTACAGCTCACCACAGCCACCTTGGATGGTAAACTGCAGCTCTTTCTAGCTGAGTAACTGCTGACCTGTGAGCTGGGCACAGGAATGCTGCGAGGGACAACCGGAAAGTAAGAAATGACGGTTCATCCGTCCTGGGGCCAGAGCAGCAATTGTTTTTCATACTTTGAGACTTGCTTCAGCTTTCCCCTTTATATAAGCTCCTGCACCCTGCGTGTTCCACTGTTACGTTTTTACGTCTTTCTGCTCCTCAAAAGGGATACCCTTCGCTGGGAAAATGGAAATGGCATCCAGTACTTCTGCACAGAATTTGGTAAAGTCACAACAGAATATCCTTCCATAAAACATAATACAGTATTTGTTTGATAATTAGACCTGGAAGGAAAGAGAGAGAGGATTTCTTTTGAGAAGTGAAAATAAAGCAGTAAGCAGTCCTAACTGGCTCTAGTCTTCTGATTAGGTGGCCCACGGCTCTGCGTGGTGACTGTGGCCTCTGCCCCAGGATGCTGTGTCTGTGCACAGCATGGCTCCTGGGCCTTCCTTCCACAGTTGATGATTGTACAACTGAGGCAGGGCTCCACAGACTGCTTGGATGTGTTCGTCAGAGATAAATAGCTGTCCTGGGAATTGACTCTGTATATATGAGATTCCTAGGATCCCAGAACCCCATGGTTATAGGATCCTAGAAGAGTGAGGATGCTTCCAAGGCAATTCAAGATTCTAGATAACCTCCGCAGCCTGTGATGCCCCACATGAGGACTCCTGGGACCAGCCGGGAATGCCCTGATCTAGAGTGTTCTCTCTTATCCGTGAAACCAGGGAGCTGGGGACTTTCATCCCACCCAGAGCTCCACTGGCCACCACTTGTCTCTCTTTTTGCAAGAGATGCAGCGTGCGGTGACCTCACCTTCTACACAGTGTCACAGGGTTGACTTCTGGGATCCTTACTGGAACTTTCACACATTGACCATAAATGTGCATGCATTTTTCTCTTAACATTTTTGAGAAGCAAAAGTTTAGAATAACTCATTTTTATTTTTCTAATACTTAGAGTTACCCAAGCATTTAAAAATATGGTTTCTCTTTGTTAAAATGAAATTATTTAAAAATAGATAAATAAAGCAGATATAGGGCAAGAAAACCCAGAGTCTTATTTAATATTCTTAATTTCAGTAAATCATTTAAAATTTTGACATATATTGTTTCTGACACATATTGCTATGGTTTTTATATAAATCTTTCCAAAGTAAGTCATATTCCAGTTATGTCAAATGTGTCTCTAAGAAAAAGAAATATAAAATTATTTAATCTAAATAATAATAGCTGAATAATATGTCAAAAAAGGAAACTCTGCTATGTAAAATACCAAATGTGCTAGAGACCTCTATCAGGGAAGACTCAGGACGGACTTGGCAAAGCCACTCGAAGAGAGCTATGTCAGCTTGCAGTATAAGAATAGCAGTGTAAGTCCTCTGCCCTTGAGGACTTTCTGGGAAGACAGCAGCCAGGAAGGCAGAGAACAAGGTCGGCGGGACATGGACGGCAGGGCTCTGGTGTGGCCTCTGGCACCAGGCTGAGGACCAGGCCGCTGTGGACTCAGGAGGCATCCCCCGCCTGGTTCTGATCAGCCGTGCTCTCCACACCACTCAGAGGAAGAGTAGGTGAGACTGTGAGTGGATGCCTCCGAGATCTGCCTTGCTAATGGTGTGATATATCATGTTTGTTTTTTATCTGTACTATTCTAGCCGTAATGAAATGTTCTCAAGTAGTGAACAATGTGTTATAATGTAAAAGTGGTTGGTTGCTCTACCTTCATCAAAAGGTAGTAATAAAAATAACATATTTATGTAGAACTTTTTATTTCTCACTTGATTCCACTTCATCGTCTCATTTTTGCAATAGCCCTGTGTGTTTGATGGGCGTTGTTATTCTTAGCCCCCTTTCCAAATACTTGTCAAAAGAGAAGCCATGACATTCTGTCTTGGAAAATCCATTTAAAGGCATACTTTTCCCATGCAAAATCTGCCGACTTGATCAGGCTGAGAGGCCCCTCTTCTGAGGTCTCTGTGACGAGGACTGAGCCAGGCTTTCCAGCTGCACCTCATGCAGGGCAGTGCAGCCAGGATGGTCGGCCAGGCTCAGCCGCAGGCCAGGACGCTCAGGTCTCGAGGAAAGTAAAGGTTCGGACACTAGGCCAGGTCGCCTGGTACAAGAGCCAGCCGTCTTTGCTCACGCATGCCCCAGGACAGCTTTCTGAGGTCTGTGGTGGTTCCGCCTCACCAACTGAGCGGACACAGGCTGGTGAGGAGCTCACAGCCGGGCACACACCAGTGGGCAGGTGCTGTCCACCTGCGGCCCTGGCAGCCCAGCCAGGGGTGTGCAGGGGAGGAAAGATGAGCCGGGCTCTGTCTCGCCTGCTGTCTCTGTAATGACATGGCTGTGAAGATTCCTTCTGGTGCTTGCGTGATAAAATGACTCATATCATGTGGCACGTGTCATGGGGCTTGCACAACTTTGGCAAGACCACATTCTTTAGACAACAAAGCAAGAATGTGATCGTGGCCCCAAGTCTGGCCACAGAGGGGGTGGTCTGAACATGCTGGAATAAACAATTTCTGTTCGTTTTTGACATTCTGTTTAAAGGCATTCTTTGCAGATGTGAGAGCTCATTATTTTTCCTTAGCTTAAAGAAAACTGTGGATTCTTTAAGTCTGAAACTGTGAAGTCTGACCTACTGGAGGAGGATGCCTGGGTGTTTTCAGAGTAAAGGTGCTGTTATCACTGTTTAGCAAATGACTGGCTGCTGACGGAGAACAAGGTGACCTCTGTGAGACCTGCACGCACCTGCGGGTCAAGCAGCTGGAGGAGCCAGGTGGCAGCACCAACTCACCGTTTGAAAGGACCACCAAGAAATCTTTCTCAGATTCTAGCACACATCTCCGTGGTGATAAGACTAGATTGAGCCATACACAATGACCAACATACACGTGGTTTTGAATGGCAGTTTCATATGGTTCACCCAAATATGTTTTTCCAAAAAGGGAGCAGAATATAAAATCCTGCCACGCTGTCTTTTTTATTTTCTTTTCTCTCATTTCTTTTCTCCTTTCTGACAGAATTTTATTTAGGGCCAACTTTGTTTCAGGTCCTCATTACGAATAAAGTAATCAATTTCTTTTTTCTGTATGTTCCCAACTTAATTTTATTTTTACTGCTGTTTTAGCATTAATATACTCTCAGAATGCACTGCAGCTGCCAACCCAAAAGAGATGGTTCAAAAAAGTATCGTGTAACATAGAGAGCTAATCTAAATTTTTTATTTTGCCTGGGATAGTTCTTCAGTCGACAGCTGACAGTTAGTGTTGGTTATCTGCTTTCTGTTTGGGTGTGAAATTATCGTAAGCTATGAAATTATCTTAAACTATGAAATTATCTTACATTTAATGAGCCCAAATTCTTATTAATCTGTATCATATACAGTAACTTATTAAGACTTTTCAACAGAGAATTTAAGAAATTTTACAATTTAATGTCTATTTTTGTCACCTAAGAGGGCAAAGATTCCAGACGGTTAAAAGTTTAATTGAAATGAAGTTAACATGGAAGATAAATGATACAACTTGGCTAGGAAGTAGAAATTCGTTGTCTGCAATTTTGAAGTTGGAGACAAAATCGAACTTGTTGCTAACATGAAGACGTCAAAAGGACTAGGGGGCAACACAGGAGAGAGGGCGTGGGACTCCCAGAGACGGAGGCCGAGGCGCTGAGCGGAGGCTGGGGCGTGGACCCCTCCGTGTAGCAACAGCGCCAACCAGCCCCAGACTTACTCGTTTTTTGTGTTTTCCAACAGATGACTTGGACATTCTGAAGTTGCATTAATAGCAAGTTTATATTCTTAATATAAATACATCCTCTCTGAGTCTTGGAACATGGGAGCAACTTAACTGTCTCCACACGTATGCTCTGGGGAGCCCGGTACTCACTGAATCCCAGTTACAAAACCTACAGGAAATGTTTGTCCAGATCACCACCCACCCAGCTTTCTGTGTTCTGGAGGAAGATGTTTTGCTTTCTAGTTTGTGCTATAGTCATGAGAACAAACAGCTCGTGTCCTATTTCTTCATACTTTTTGAGGCAAGTGTGCTGGGTGCTGTCCACGCTAATCAGTGCTAGGCCTTGGGGGTCGTGCACTTGCAGTGACCGTGAAGCCGGCACTGAGCCTTGTGCCTGGGAGACCAGGGAGGCTGGGGAGGGAGGCCGGGGAGGCTGACTACCCTGTAGCTGAGGTGGCAGCTGCTTCTGGAGAGAAGCTTCAAGTTGACATCACTGTGAGCTAAAATTGTAGCTACCCTCTGGATAACAAAGCAAGCTATTGGCAGGAAGAAAGGGAAAATTACAAAAATTAAGGCAAGCATGAATGCCATATTGCCTTTTCTTTCTGAAATGCAAGATTTGGCCAAGCTAATTTCCACATTTGGCCGTGGCCTCTCAGGCTTCTGTGCCATCCCCGTCGGACGCAGCGCTAATCCTGGCTCTCCCCTCTCCAGCCCTGGCTTTGCCCACTTGGCCCCTCCTGGAGTCCGCCTTGGCTTCCTCCCGCGGCCCATCCTGAACTCAGCTCCTCTCTGACCCCACGTCCTGGGAGCGGCGTCCGACCTCGTGCCACTCTCTCACTGCAGCTGTTTCTTTACAGGGTGATCTTCACAGAAACACTCAACAGCCTTCTATGACACCCAGAGGACCACGTTTCTAATTTGCAGCCATTTACTAGTCACCAAGAAAACACGAACGTTTCCACTAAAAATCTCTAACTTTGCCTTCAAATGTGGAGCGCCCCGCGCGGGAGGCTGTGGGAGGAATGAGGAGGCTGGTCTCGATCCAGCCGCAGTGAGTAAGGCGTGGGCGACTCCCAGGCATTGCAGAAGCATGAGAAAACAAAACAAAACCTGCCTAAGTGGAGCCATACCGACTGATCTTCCACTGTGAAATAAATAAAATAATGTTTTTCTTCCAAAGATGTGGAACAAATCCATGCAGCTTGCTGTGGTTGTTTGAAAAGAAACTAGAATTTTAAAAACATTTTGAAAGGACTAAGTTAACCATCTTGTCTCCATAAGTGGAGAAAAATAGTTTTTTCTTCAAAGGGCAGCATTAGGAAGCAATAAGGACACCACAGAATGGGGGACATATTTACAATGTTGTATCAGGGCAAAAGACGTGTGTCAGATGATATAGAAAACCACCACAATTTGTAATAAAAAGACAACCAGTCAAAAATGAGCAAAATATTTGACTAGGCACTTCAAGAAAGAAGTTACGTATATGACAATATGAAAGGAAAAATTTTTCAGTGTTATTAATCATTAGGAAAATGCAAATTAAAACCAAAACGAGACGCCTCTGCACACTCACTAGAATAATGTCAATAACTGAAACACTGACGCTTCCAAAAGTTGACAAGGATGTGGTTTGGTGGAAACTTTTAAATTATGCTGAGAGAGTGGAAAATGGTATTATAGTTTCAAAATATGCTCGAGAGTTTCTCAAAAAGTTAAACATACGTCTACTCCTATATCTAGGCAATTCAAGTTCTAGGTATTTATGAGAGATGAATATACATGTCCATAGACACCTTTGTGAACCAGAAAGTATCTGAGACAAGTCTCAATAAATTTAGAAAGTTTATTTTGCCAAGGTTGAGGACACACTGTGACATAGCCTCAGGAGGTCCTGACGATGGTAGTCGGGCACAGCTTGGTTTTACACGTTTTAGGGAGACATGAGACATCAGTTAGTATATGAAAGATGTTATGGGTTCTGTCTGGAAAGACCGGACAACTCGAAGCAGGGAAGCAACTTCCAGGTTGTAGGTAGATAAGAGACAAATGGTTGCATTCTTTTGAGTTTCTGATTAGCCTTTCACTGAATGCGCAATTGACAGGAATAGTCACGTATGCCTTAGTCTGGCTGAGTGAAACAGTAGGCAAATGCAGGAATCAGATCTGCGTTTGTCTCAGGGGAGCAGAGGGATAACTTTGAGTTCTGTCTGTCCTTGGCCCACAAGGAATTGCCTTGTGGGCAAACTGTGGGGGAGGAACAGCGTTTTTATCTTTGTAGCTATCTTTTTTAGGAATAGAAGAGGAGACAGCTCCCAGCTTGACTTTTCCTTTTGGTTTAGTGACTGATGTATTTTCCTTTCATACCTGAGAATGTTCATAGAAGCTTCACTCACGCAGGCAGAAGCACTCACCTGGTGTCTATCCAATGTGGATAGACGGTGATGTTCCATGCAGTTGAATTTTCCTCAGCAACACCAAGGAGCAAACCGCTGATCCCAGCAGAGTCACACTGGATCTCCGGAGCACCACGCCGAATGGAAGACCCAGGTGGGAAAGGGTGCGTGCTCTGTGCCCAGATTCTGTGAAGTGTCTGGACTCGCTCAAACTACCTCTGATTAGAGAAGCCAGACCCGAACCTGCTCTGGGCCCTGCCTGGACGAGGCAGAGGCGCCCTGTGGGTGATGGGCGAGCTCTGTCGCCTCGGGGGCTCCCTGAGCACGGGCCACTATTTGTGGAGCCTGCAGAGGCTGCTTTCTCCAGGCCTCCCCACCGCAGGTGGCTGCAGCCTCTTCTCTCCAGGGGATCTGGCCGCACAAAAGCTCCCTGCTGGCCACTGTTGGGCTGCTTCATGCAGAACAGAGCGGTGCCGTGACGCTGACCCTCCCCAATCTTTGTAATGACGGTTTTGTTTCCCAAGGCCTATACTCAAAAGCGGGAAAGGGTCGGAGGCCGTAGCTCTAATTTCACTGGCCTAAGTGCAAAAGAATAGATTTTGGTCAGTGTGACTTCTGGAAGAAAGGTAATAAAATCAAATATATTTATACGAAGAAAAATTTAAAATACTGAGTAATTATCCACCCCAAATATTCAAGCACCGTATTAAGCTTGTTAAATTGCAGCACTGGCTTCTTTCTCACTCTGCTGCTCAAACATCGTGGCCGTTCAGTGTGCGTGGGCTCTCCCTTATGTGTTTCTCGTCAGAAGGCCTAGTTCGTTTCCACTATGGTTATGGACACACGCTTTGGTGACTGTTTTCCTCTGCATCCGGAAATGCCTTCCCAGGTCGGGATGCTCACCTTCCACCTCATATTCCCTGGTACCTTGCCCCTCCTGCCGGATGTGAAAACTGGCCTTCGTCCCTCTCCTATCCTTCTTTCTCATAGCTTCTGCCTTTGACGCTAAGGGGCTGACCAAACGACCTCCAGGCAAGAGATGGTGGGGCTGGGGCAAAAGCAGGTGAGACGGCCGCAGTCAGGAGCCCACACGCTGCTCAGGCCCCAGGACAAACCCGCAGGGTCAGCTCGCTAAGGCCTTCTGCTTGCCTCGGGCCAACGTGTTAACCTTCCCCCACTGGAGGCCATGTGGTCGTGTCTGCTGCGCTGTGTGAAACGAAACCACCACCCATTGCACAATTTCCTTTGTCTCCATAGATGCAAGCTTTGTGAGATTTCTTGGGAATTCCCCTGGAGCTCGTACAACGTCTTCGCATGTATCATTCTTTACCTTAGGCGAAAACATTTGAAATCAACTATTTCAAGGACTGGGAATAGAGGAGAGAAGTGAATGAGTGGCTTGTACTCAATGAAAAGTTAATGCCATTGAGAATGTAGTAATCTCTACAGAAGATATGAATCTGAATGTGCATTAGGTAGCCTAAATTCTGTATGGCAGAGTCTCCCATCCCAGAAATCCATTGCCCAAATTGCCAAAAAACCAGGACTGGAGAGAAATTGTCAGCCTCTGAAACAGTACAAGTCATAGGCAAGTTTTTTAGCTAAACATAGAAAATATGACCTATGTTTTAGTTCTGCTGTGCAAGCTAGTGCTATGATAAGGAAACAGAAAGGGTGAGATTTTGGAAGGGGAGTTAGTGCCTGCATGCACTTTGGCCATGATAATGCTAGAGGCTTTGTGCAGGGGTGGCCGGGCTCTGCTCCGGACGCGAGTTAGAGTCCTGCAGGTGTCTCCTCGCTGTGGACAAGTGCCCACCTCGATCGGCTCTGCTTATGGCAGAGGACAAAAGTGCAGGACGCTGGCAAACTGCAAGCCCATCTGTAGGCCCTCCTAGTGTCTGCTGTAGTCCAGAGCAGGCCACACGGCCACAGCCAGGTTGGTGAACGTGGTGAAGAGGAATGCTCACCTCTTCTCACCAGGGGCACAGCAAAGTCACTTGGCAAAGGGCTTGAGACACAGGTGCAAGGAAGCATAGATAGGACAGAAGTGCAGCTCCCACTGGCTCGCGAGGGCTGTTTCAGGCTTCTGTGTAGTGCAGCCTCAGCTGAGTTCAGGAGTGTGTGCCCTGCACATGACGCTGCTTCTCTTTATGAACCTCAACTGTATCTGCACAACAGTAAAAAAAAAACAAATATTAGTGGAGAAAATACCTTCAACAGCAGCAGCAGCAGCAGAGCAGCCATCCTCCCTGTCCCAAATAGCGGTGATGAGAAAAAAGAGAAAAAGATGACCTGAACACGACTATGAATGAGAAAAGAAGTGATCCCACTGATCGCCTGATAGAAAACACATGTAAAATATTAGTATATTAGAAAATGTTATGCACTTCACCATTGTTAATAGTATAACAAAATAGCATTCTTGTGTTGAGAAATGTTTGAACTAGGGGAGTCTTAAAGAGTAGATTTACTATGAATTCCCAAGTACTAATAGAGTTTTAGTTAGAAAACTCTTACTGCTGTGTCATTTTTGGTGAGGGAAGTAAGTGCAAAACCCAATTCATTGACTTCCCAACCCTGACCCAGAAATTGATTGAAAAGTTTTTATTGCAGATGAATTATTCTGTATATAGACATTAGTGATTGATTGTTAATAGCCCCGGTTAGAATCCCTGAAGAGACCTTCTTGGAAGAACGTAATTTGTCCTGAAGGAAGTACCAAAACAAACAACTCGAGTGAACATCCAAAGTCGTAATTGAATACTTGAGACAAATGGCATGGATGGAAACCGCACCCCTGTCTGTCCACCTGGCCTGTGGATGAAGTAAGAAGAGGTGTCACGGCCTCCACTTGAGAATTTGTTCTGAAAATCCCCAGACTCCAGTATTGCCCAGTACTAATTACAGGGTTTCCTTATGTGAAAACAAATAACACAGAATTGTAAATCGGACTTCCACGCTCAACGCTGGGTGGTTGTTGAAATCCAAGTTATTATTTCTCTGTCCAGTTTTAACTTCATGAGAAGAAATGGAATCTGAAGACCACTCGGAGATTTCCTACTAAAATGCCTGATGACCCCAGAAAGTTTTATCAAACCTTAAAAAAAATTGGAGAAAGACTTTTTATAAAAGATCTGTTTAGGGTAGTATTTTCTTCAAAAACTGGCTTTCCTCCCTGACATATTTCAATTGCATATAATTGAAATATGCTAACGTAAAAACACAGCTTATAAATGTGAAGCAAAAATTCAACTTTGGAAAAGTGTTGTTAAATTGGGTTTTCCAGTCATATGTAGTTAGTGCTATAATTTGAATCCTAAAGAAAAAAATTAGTACAGAAATATCTGCATCTTGTAATGGAAAAATTTTGTTGTTCTGAAAAACTTGATTTTTAAAAGTGCCATTAGATTGGAAATCTCTTTGCATTATCATAAAAATTTCAACTACATTTTTCAATGGGAGAAAATAAAAAAGATTTCTAGAATGATCACATGCTTCTCAGCCCATTTTAAAAAGACCAACTTTTCCAATTTTTGTTTAATGGCAAGACGAGACATTCAGTCAACCAGGAGAAGTGGCAATGTGGACGCTGCTTGTACATCACTTAAGCGTCAGAACAGGACTGCTTTGTAAGCAATGCTGGTTATCCCACTGAGTCCTTAAATTCTGAGTCAGGCAATTCTTGTAGCCAATGTACTCATAAAGCTTGGTGTAAAAGAGTTATGTTTGTAAGAACAAGCTAAAGTTTTCATTTAAAGTTTGAATAGACTTTTGCTGGAAGTGTTGTTCAAACTCAACCTTTTAAGATCGTTCCTCCTACTTTGTGTTTTACTTTTCATTCATGATTACATAATATAAAAAAAAGGAGGCATTTTCTTCCCTCCTGCCCCCTGCCGACGTTCCAGATCCTGCGGTTTGCCACCGTGTGCCACAGACCTTTTTGTTTCTGTGTGTGCCATGGTGAGGAAATGTTGAGGAGTTCCGGACCACACCAGAGAAGCCAGACCTCGCCTCGTGCCCGGCCCCTGCCCACCTTCCCAGCACCCCAGTCCCGCCCTGGGCTTCCAGACTCTTTAACTCAGGACTGGCTTCCTAGAAGTCCCCCTACCCTGTCATGTGAAATCTTCCCACCCCGCCCCATCACGCGCCACCCTCGACAGGCTCTCTGAAGACAAAGCCTGTGGGTCATGGTTTCTCATGTCCCCAGCTCCTGCTGCAGGGCAGCTCAGTGCCAGGTCAGCTCCTCTGTGCTGAACTGAAGGGAGCTGAGCGCTCCCCACTCTTTCTGGGCTGGGGCTCATGTAGTCCTGCCTCATGCACAAGAAGTAACCAGCAATTTGGTCTCCCTGTTTCACTTGGTAAGTGACAGAGCCTTTTCTTTAAGTACCACACCTCACTGTGAAGCCCATGTGAACAGAGATCGCGGGCTGGGGCAGCCAGCTCTGTTGCAAAGGGAGTGGGGGCCTGCATGGTCCTGCCTCCCCCACCTCACCCACCAGCCTGCAAAGACTCCGTCAGGGCTCAGGTGCTCAAACATCACCTGCTATTGCTGGATTCCAGGGAGCTGGGAGCGCTGCCTCAGTCTGCAGCTGCGAGCAGGGACATTGCTGCCAGAACTCTGCTGTGATGGGAGAGACTGCAGGGTGCAGGTGCGGTGACGGCGGCTGCCGCAGGGCGGGCCCAGAGAGCTCTCAGGTGCATTTCATAGTTTCATTCTCCCCTGGAGTTTCAGTAGGGACTGACAGGATATCATGGCAATGACTAATCTTGTTTTTAAATTTTCATTTGTAATAACATCTAACATTCACACAGTGTTTGCTGGGTCACGGGCACTGTCTACATACTAACTCATTCAGTTCTCCCAACACCACCATAATGTAGGACTGAGTATTCATCCCATTTTACAACTGAGAAACTGGGGCAGAGGGCGGCATTTATGGCCTGACTCTAGTGGTGGAAGTGGGAATGACACTGGAGACCTTACACCTCCACAGTCCAGGCTCTTGATCGCGACCGGTGGTGAAGACCCCAGGAAATCTCCACTGGCCATTTATTAGGGATTTTCGGGTAGCACAGAAGACTCGCCATAGTCTCACTGAACACGGGAAGGGCTTTAAATTTATTCAAGATCAACACAAAACCAGCAAATTAGAAAACTTGAACTAGAACCCCAAGCCATTGTCTGCGCATGTGGCAACTCTTATGACAGCATCATGCTTTTCCTACGGGGAGTTCGGTATTTTCGCTCACCTCAGCTCGCTGGGCTGGGCCTGTGGCAGGCAAGCCATCGTCACTGTTCATATTTGAAGGTGGCAAGGACTGGACACACGAATCCCATCCCGCATGCCAGTCACTCTTCTAAGCTCTTTACCTATTTTAACGCACTTGATCATCACCCTGAGCTTACAAGGTAAGGGAGACTATTGTCCTCAGTCTGCAGACGAGGACATAAGAGAACATGCCTGATTCCTGCCCAGGATGTGGCTACTTGACCTAAGAACAGTGACACTGTTTGCCTCACACCCTGGGAATGACAGAGGCTCCTGGCTAGGACTGTCTACACCTGTATGTACACTTTCTTCACTTAGATTTACTTGGATTCTGCCTCTAGTAGGATCTGGTTGCTTCTGAAGCTGCAAAATCTAAACCATTCCAAAAAAACAGTCTGGCATCTCTTGAAGATTGGCTCATGATTCAACCTCTAAAGTGAAGGTGCCAGTCACTGGCTTGAGATGCTGCTTAGAAAGGAGGCAGCTGTGGGTGGCCTCAGAGGTGTGGCCCCTGCTGGCTCCAGACAGCCATGTTGGAAGCTGGGGCAGCAGGGACTCTCGGAAATGTTTCTTGAGTTGCATCAAAGGATCCCAGAGAGGCCCATTTCACACTTGAGTGCTGCTGAAGTCATCTGACATGGGGACCTGTGATGAATGCCCTTGGCAGCAGACGGGGGTGATAAAGGACAAACATGCTGCACAGTCTGAAGGCAAACACATTCTTTTCAGAGGAGACCACCACTCAGCGATGCATGAATAGGGCAGTTGTGGGATCCTGGGAGGTGGAGGGTGGGCAGGTGGAGGAGTGGGCAGCAGACTCCCTGCCAGGCCGGGAGCACGTGAAGGTTGTGAGGGAGTTAGATAAAGGATATGGGTGACTAGGGAGCTGTGGAGCACCTGTGCGCGTGGGGATGGAGTTACGGCCACGTGCACAGCTGTCTGCACAAGTGACTACGAGCTTCACACACTTCAGCCCAGACCCCGCGAATGGAGCCGGCATTGGCATCCAGCGTCTGAGCTCATTGACTGCAGCCTGCACAGCTACAGGAGGGGTTATGGCAAGGAGCTCATGTCTGTGCTGCCATCTTCCTTTTATAAATAATGAAACTGACATCCCCACCTGACTTGCTGGAGGCGGCAATGCAAGGTCAGAAGCCCAGGCCTGAATGTGACTGAGGTCACCTCTTTTTTGGACCTCTTGGGAGGCTTTGTGGACTCAAAGAAGGACAAGGGTCTTAGCGTTCATGAAGTCTTCTACTGGAGGCAGCTGCCTCTCTTTGCTGTGAGGACCCCAGAGCTGCCACAAACCACCTTCCAATGCATGTCCCTGGTGGCTGCACTCCCTGCCTCTGCAGGGTCTGTCAGATCGTTCCGTGGCCCCTCCTCGGCCTGTGCGTGTCGTCCAGGTCCCCTGCAAGATTTCTGGCTTAGCTCCAGTGTTTCTGTTCTTACTGCTATGAACATGACTCTGGCAGGGACTTCCTGTTGGTCAGCAGGGCCAGAGCACTCAGCCTTCCAGACGTCTCTAACTACAGGGAAATAAATCTTCCCATCTTGAAAGGTTGTAGTGCCTTACAGATATCCAAAAGTAAAATGTGCACACAGCACCACTAATGGGTACCCCACATGCAAATTTCCATATGTTACTATAAAATAGTATTATAAAATAGACTAAAAAAGATGCCTATCAAAGCTAACGGAACCATTCTCTTAAATATTAAGATGAATTATTGCTATCAAAGTTTGTGTTTCAAATGAATAACAAGAGAGTTAAACAATGTCCTAGCTCAAAGTACCCATCCTGGGAGGCGAGGGTTCTGCTGAGCGTGGATGACTGCACATGTTGCTGTCCACTCATCCATTCTGTGGCAGATGTGGCAGGAGAGACTGGAGGACACGGAGGCCATGTCTGGCTTCAATCTGCATGAACTGTTTAAACCTCATGAAAATAATTCCTGTGTTCTCAACCTCAACCCGCTTTTTTTGCATGTATTGTGTCATAGGTCTTCACTCAGACATAGGTAATTCTTTCTTTAAATGCTCATCACATTGTGTTTTGGAATTTGGTCTCCTCTCTTTGCCTCTGGTAGTCTGTGACTATTGGCTCTGCAGAGTTGTATAGGTTGTTAGAGTTTTTTGGTTGTAAGCCACAAAAAATAACTGTGGAGTGCTTGAGAGCACTGGGAATGTATGGGAGGGGGTGGCCTGCAGAATCCTCAGGCAGCAAGAGGAGGTGCAAGCAAAGGTACAGGCTCAGTTCTCCTGCATCCGCCAGGACAGGACAACTTCAGGGCCAGGTGGTTGCAGAGGCTCTCCACTGAGCCGCCCACCTAGTCTCACTCCAGACTCCAAGGTGTGGTCCCACTGGGTTGTGTACCCACTCCTGGGCCAGGAGAAAGCAGGAGACCACAGGGGGTAGAGCCATTGCTACCACCCCATGAGAAGCGGAATTCCTGAAGGGAGTCAAGATGTTTCTAGAAAAAAGAATGATTGTTTGTGGAGGGGGAAAACATGATACACTATTTTCCTAAAATTAGAAGATCTTAAGGAAATAAAAATATAAAGTTTTATCTTTTACCTGTAAAACATAGCAAAACATAAACTAAAAGGAAGGTTCCATATCTCTCATGCTTCCGGATACTGGGTGTCAATTTTATAAGAATTATTTCAGATGTAAAACATTAACAGGCATGTGTAAACATGGTTTATTGTTTCCAGTAATCTTGGCAGTTACTTGAGTCTAAATTATTAGCCTCAGGAGAGCATATTGTGAGGGCAATAAAGGGAGTCTTTTGAATTCTATTGGTAAAGATGCGAATAACACCATAAAGAAGGGAGGAAAAGACTTTCGGTTCCAAACACAACACTGAGAAAAGAGAGATGAGGATCCATTTAATTTTTGCTGTCTGAGTGTTTCTAACAGATGAACCTGGCCCATGAGGCAGGGCATAGCTGAACTTTTCAATTCTAGGATCATATAATTGCCAATAGCCATCACAAGTCAGGGGAAATATTTTATTTTTTTGACTGAATATCACAGCTGTGTATATAGATAAACATAAAAATAGAACCTACTTGATGGTTTTGCTAAAGCCATCTTCTCTTTTTCAAAATGTTTTGCTTCTGAGCTGGTATATGAGTATTGTCAAAGTCAAATAAAAATATAGAGATGAATCTCCAAATAAAACGTTTTATTTTGGAGAAGACTTCAGTTTGAGGCATACACACAGACTGGGTGGTCTCCAGTATGTCCAAAGAAGAAAGAAGGTTAAGGGTCTTATTAGAAAGAGAAATCTTATGTATTGTTGTGAAAGAAAACTCATTGGCACTAGCAAAGTTTTGGGGAGCTGGCAACCTCTGATTGGTGAGTGACAAGACTGGGTAACACTAGTCTTGGAGTCATAGAAATTTGTTTCAGCAGCTCCCGGGTAAAAGTGGCCTTAAGGTTGCAGCAAGTTACTTGGCAGCTGGCTGATGATACCACCCCTGGACAAGTGACCTGGCAGTGGCTGGTGACATTGTCCCTGGGCAAGTGACCTGTGCCTCGGTGCTTCCCACCTGCCACTGGTCTCCCGACTCTAATCTACTTGAGTGGACAAGTTAATGCCAGTTCGCATCACTAATTCTTACATTTCCCCCTTTTGATCAAGATCTTTTTTGAAAACACCGCTGCTCAATGGTCTTGAAATTAGGTTTGTCTTTGGTGCTTGTTGGACCTTCCTGGTGGTATCTGGTCCCCATCAGGGGAAGGTAAGGTAGTCACTGTCAGGGACCCAGGCCACATTTGGGTAACAAAGGTACCAGAAAGAAAAACAAAATGAAACAACAAAAACCTCTCTTGGGGCAGGTTTTCCTAGAGTTTAGCATCAAGTTCTATCTTATTAGCCTATTAGGCATTGGCAAGAGTTGAGAATAATCTCAAAGTATTTGGCTATTATCCTGTTGAGAGAACTGATTTTACAAAGATTAGACAAAACACATGAACAGATATCAACAGCATAATAATAATAATAAAAACCAACCCAGCAACAATATAATACATTTAATCTCTACAGAGGTTTTTAACCAAGAGCTCATGCCTAAGGGCAACCAACTCAGCAGATGAAAAGGTCATAGGAAAAGTGAGAAGACCTGGTGTAGCCACGGAGTAGCATTTCATGATGAAGAGGAATTAAAGCAGAGTGCCAGCTCTGTAGAAAGGACCAGTAGTACAATCAGAACAAAAAATTGTTTTAGGGATATTGCCAAAGTTACCCAACAGGCAGAAGTAAGAATTGCTTAGGTCAGGTTTTGTTATGTTTCTCATATCAGTTATGATTCTAAACTTTTAATTACAAGATTATCCTGTCAAGTGGAAAAGGTAGGCATTAAGAGGGGTGAGGGTCTTATTAGAAGACGGAGTCTCGGTTTAGTGCTGTTGGGTAAAGCTGCCTGTAGCATGGAGTGAGCACTTTTGCAGTTTGAATGTCTCCCGTTATGTCGTTGGGTGGTTTGGTGAACTCTGTGTGGCCCACACATGAGGCATGTCTCTTGAAATGTGTTTAAACTAAAACTAAAAACTAAATTTAAACTATAACTTGTTTATAGAGCTTTAGGAAATAACTATTTCTCTTCTTAGTAATTCTACGAGAGAAAAATTGAATTAGAGGAACCTAGGAGAGTTTAGTATCCAGTCCAGCCTATAGTTAGGTAATAAAAACTCAAAAACAAGGCATAGGGTTACAGTCTAATAACAGATATACTATAGAAAGCCCAATTTTTACAATAGATAATTAGAGTAAGACTAATTTGTTTGTAAAATAAATGCAGATTTATTCGATTTGGCTTGATAATTTATATTAAAATAACAAGCAAAGTGATTGAATCTCAGATCGGATCTTTGTGAAAAAGATTTCGAAGCTAGGAAGCCAAATCAAGGCAGGCTTTATATTTTATCTTCAGTATGTGTAAGTATAAACAATGCAAAATATGATATCATATTAATTTTAAATGTGATAGCAAATTAAATAATTATATTACCAATAGTAGTACTGGTAATATAATTAACAATTATAATTGCATCCTATTAAAAACCATATTGTCATAACACAAAAAAACTCATGAATAGTCTTAAAGTTTTGGGAGGATCAAGTAGAAAGGAAAAGTAAATGTTTTTTACCGTTGTTCATAAAAGTGCACTTTATCGAATCTCTGTAAGCTATAGGAAGCTCAAGAGAGAAAGTTTTCTTAAATATGGAAAACAAAATATTTAAATGAAGGACCAATAATGTTTCAAGTAAAAGTCATAAAAATCATAATTTTTATCAGTTATTCAATCTTAGGTAATTAAATTTTGTTCTGCATTATCTTGATTAGCAGTTTTATGAACCTATTAGTATTTTAGAAATTTTATTTAGTCCAAGGAATCTTAAAGTTACAAGACACCAGTACTGAGGAGTACTTGCTAGAGTCTTTTTTTATTAATCTTGTTGCAGATACCTCTAGATAAGAATCAGCACTGTAGATGACCAAAAATTAGAACAGCCAGGGTTAGAATGTGATAAAAATTCAGCAACTGATCAGGAAATTTAGTTATTTTTATTGTATATGGCATTTTAAGAACAACCAAAATCCTTACTGATAGCATCAGACCTTTATACATTTTATAAATGTTAAAGCATTCACATCAGTAATACATCCATATAAACATAATTTTAGTAAGATCTAGTGTCACTTTATTATTTGACAGTGCTTTTTATACAGTACAACCCATCAAATAAACATCATGGCAGACACATCTTTGATGCTTTCTTGGGGCCCAACTGAAAAATCCCAAAGTCAATTTAAGCTTAAAAAATACTTAAATTAGAATTTGATTTTGGAGAAGTTTGTTAAAAACCTTAAAAAATTTAATTAAAATCAGGTGTTGTGAGATAATATTTATTTAATCAGAGTGATTATTAAAAGACTTCAAAAACAAATATAAAAAGTTACATAGTACAGAGGGAAAAAACTGAGACCTGTGCTAGAGATGACCTAGTTTTTCTAAGAAGCAAAAAAAAAAAAAAACTAATAAGGACAGCACCAAGCACAAGAAATTATCTTAAAACACAAAGTATCTGTTTCTTAAGCCAATTACTTAAAAGGTAAGTGAAAAGCCTCCTACTGTATGACTTCTTTTCCTATGGGAAGCCCATTTGGATAACCTAGAAGTTGAACCTCATGGAAGGGTCCTTGAATCCAATTAGACATGGCAAGAATGTGTGTCTAAGATTATGAGTGTACACCATGTTATAAAGGAATAAAGTAAATAAGAAAACTAGTACCTTGATCACGGGAACGCATGGCTGTTAGAAAAAGTAAAAGCATGTGAAATTGCCTGGTTGAAACTAGACATATCAAGAAAAGTCGTGTTTTCACTTATAAGTAGGAGCTAAACATTGAGTAAACATAGATATAAAGATGAGAACAATGGGGAAAAAAAGATGGAAGCAATGAACACTGCAGACCACTTGGGGGTGAAGAAGGAGGGCATGGGTTGAAAACTACCTATTGGGTACTGTGCTCACTACCCAGGTGATGGGATCCAAACCCCAAACCTCCTCATCACACAATATATCCACTTAACAAACCAGAAAATATACCCACTGAATCTAAAATAAAAGTTTAAATTATATATAAAAAAAGAAGAGCCAAGAGTACAATCTCATCTTACTAGAGAATATATAGTTATCCTGGAACTTTAGGACAAACATTCCCAGCATCAGGCCACAGTAGTGTTTATATATAAAAAAAAAAAAATTAGAAAAACTAACAAAAATGTTGAAGGAGAGTCACCACTATAGTTAAGCAACAATATGTTTCTTTTTAAGGAAAGAAGAAAAAACAGAAGACAAATCTCATGGAGTAGGTTACATATAAAGCCCAGCCAGGGAGATATGGGTTTGAAAAGCTTCAAAAGGAAGCTTTACCTTAAGAAATGAAATTATCATCATACGTGAAGATGGTAGCGGGCCCAGTGCAGTGGCTGACATCTGTAATCCCAGCACTTTGGAAGGCCGAGGTGGGTGGATCACTAAGACAGGAGTTCAAGACCAGCCTGGCCAAGATGGTGAAACCTGTCTCTACTGAAAACACAAAATTTAGCTGGGCATTGTGCCAGGTGCTTGTAATCCCAGCCACTCGGGAGGCTGAGGCAGAGAATCATTTGAACCCAGGAGGCTGAGGTTGCAGTGAGCTGAGATCATGCCACTGCACTCCAGCCTGGGTAACAAAGCAAAACTCCATCTCACGAACACACACAAAAGAAAGATAGCATTTTTAACTTGAAAATAGGTAGAAACTATAAAATAAGAAAAAGCTGCACTTCAGAAGATGGATGGAAATGTAAAAAAACAAACAAAACAGAATTAAGAATTAAAAACCCCTTGTAATTTTTTTTAAATCCACAGCAGATCAACAATCTGAGAAAACCATTTCAAACACAGGGTACCAGACTTTGGTCCTTAATCAGTGCATCCCTGACACGAATACTTATTAGAAAAACAAACCATATCTTTCCAATCCTAGCCAACAAGCACTGATTATATCTCAGGACAAAATTTAACTTTTTCTTCCTCTTAGCATTGAGACCACACAAAATTCTTACTCATACACATTACTTTTGCATATAATTTTTTTGTATACAGTTACATATATTAATTAGAAGTCATAATTTTTAATAACTTTAATTTTTAGTAAAAACTCAGGAAGAAATTTTGAACTGTTATGTATTTTTATCTCATAAATATGTATTTTATAATATATAAAAACATATTTTTATAGAACAACTTTTAATGTGGAACAGGACATATTAATGGACCCACATATTTTTTGTCTTTTAATAAAATTTAAGAAGCCAAAATAAATAAACATTAATCTATGTTTAGCAATTAATTTGTCTGTATTTTAGCTTATTTAGAAATGACTTATATTTTGTCAATATCTATGATTTAATTCAACATAATGGTAAGATTTCAAATTACATGAAAAGTTTCTAAATATCTCATTTATATTTACCTAATTTATCTTTAACAATTATACATAGTTTACTTGTGAAATCTGAGACTTTAGACAGAGCTAGTAATTATTTCACGTTATCTTCTCTTAATCATATTTTTAACAGCATGTGAATATCAAGTGTTCATCTAAGTAAGAATCTTAAACTTACATATATGAATACTTAGCTGATAACTCAGAAGATACAGTTGTTTTCATTAAACCAATAATATTAAACTAGTCTTATTCATCAATAAGTTACATCAACAAAGATTATTTTGCTTTTAAGCTGGATTTATAGTTTTATGACCTTAAAACATTTAGCAGAGACAAATATAATGCTGTCTAATCAGTAAACCCAGGCAAAAATGTATGCTGACAATTCTGAAAACAGCTCTATTTTTTCTTTATGAACAAATTTTAAATCAGCTTATATATCAAAGATTTACTGAAGTCATAAGAATTAAGAGGTATTTGGGTTAATTACTATATTTCTGATAAATAAATTAATTAAATACTTATTGTCTCTTTAAGCCAATAGAGCTCTTTTATATACTCTGGTTGAAAACATGTATACATATAACATACAGACATTTAAAAAGCATAAAAACATACAAATGTCTAAAAACAAGGACCTTTCAGCTTTTATTTAAAAATTAATCATGAGTAAAACATAGTAATATAAATTCACTGGTGTATGAGAGGACAGTTGGATTCAAATTATATTTCTGACAACATGAGACAGACACAGCCAAACTATAACATTCTGCCCCTGGACCTTCCCAAATCTCATGTCCTCACATTTCAAAACCAATCATGCCTTCCCAACATTCCCTCAAAGTCTTAACTCATTTCAGCATTAACTCAAAAGTCCACAGTCCAAAGTCTCTTCCGAGACAAGGCAAGTCCCTTCCACCTATGAGCCTGTAAAATCAAAAGCAAGTTAGTTCCTTCCTAGATACAATGGGACTACAGGCATTGGATAAGTATGCCCATTCCAAATGGAAGAAGTTGGCCAAAACAAAGGGACTAAAGGCCCCATGCAAATATGAAATCCAGTGGGGCAGTCAAATTTAAAGCTTCAAAATAATCTCCTTTGACTCCGTGTCTCACATCCAGGTCACACTGATGCAGGAGGTGGACTTCCACAGCCTTGAGCAGCTCCACCCCTGTGGCTTTGCAGAGTACAGCCTCCCTCCCAACTGCTTTCACGTGCTGGCATTGAGTGTCTGTGGCTTTTCCAGGTGCACAGTGCAAGCTGTCAGTTGATCTACCCTTCTAGGGTCTGGAGGATGATCCCTCTTCTCACAGCTCCACTAGGCAGTGCCCCAGTGGGGCTGTATGTGTAGGCTTCAACCCCACATTTCCCTTCTGCACTGCCCTAGCAGAAGTTCTCCATGAGGGCCCTGCTCCTGCAGCAAACTTCTGCCTAGACATCCAGGTGTTTCCATACATCCTCTGAAATCTAGGTGGAGGTTCCCAAACCTCAATTCTTGACTACTGCACACCCTCAGGCTCCATATAACATGGAAACTGCCAAGGCTTGGGGCTTGCACCCTCTGAAGCCATGACCTGAGCTATGCCTTGGCTCCTTTCAGCCTTAGCTAGAGCAGCTGGGACGTAGGGCACCAGGTCCATAAGCAGCACACAGCAGGGGTACCCTGGGCCTGGCTCATGAAACCATTATTTTTTCCCTAGACTTCTGGGCCTATGATATGAGGGGTGCCATGAAGACCTGTGACATGCCTTGGAGACATTTTTCCCATTGTCTTGTCAACTAACATTTGGCCCCTTGTTACTTATGCAAATTTTTGCAACTGGCTTGAATTTCTCCTCAGAAAATGTGTGTTTTTTTCCTATTGCATCATCAGTCTGCAAATTTTTTTAAATTTTGTGCTGTTTTCCTTTTAAATCTGAATGCCTTTAACAGCACCCAAGCCACATCTTGAATGCTTTGCTGCTTAGAAATTTCTTCCACCAATTACCCTAAATCATCTCTCTCAAGTTCAAAGTTCCACAAATCTCTAGGGCAGGGGCAAAATGCCACCAGTCTCTTTGCTAAAACACAGCAAGAGTCAGAAAAACAAAACAAAACAAAAAAACTTTAAATTTCATATGGAATCAAGACAATACTAAGCAAAATGAACAAAGTTGGAGGCATCATGCTACCTGACTTCAAACTATACTACAAGGCTACAGTAACCAAAACAGCATGGTACTGGCACCAAAACAAATATATAGACAAAAGAAACAGAACAGAGATCTCAGAAATGAAACCACGCATCTACCACCATCTAATCTTTGACAAAAACAAGCAATGGGGAAAGGATTCCCTATTTAATAAATGGTGCTGGGGAAACTGGCTAGCCATATGCAGAAAACTGAAACTGGATCCCTTCCTTACCCCTTATACAAAAATTAACTCAAGATGGATTAAGGACTTAAAGGTAAAACCATAAAAACCCTAGAAGAAAACCTAGGCAATACCATTCAGGACATAGGCATGGGCAAAGACTTCATGACCAAAACACCAAAAGCAATGGCAACAAAAGCCAAAATAGACAAATGGGATCTAATTAAACTAAAGAGCTTCTG
>CAUYLG010061024.1:0-69763 GCA_963573385.1 Cacajao melanocephalus | reverse complement strand
CCACTCACTTTGAAAAACTGGGGTGGGAAGATGGTCCGGTGATCGCCACCTTGCTTTATAACTTGGTTAAATCCTGTATATAAAAAAAATAAAAAAAAAAAAAAAAAAAAAAAAAAAAAGGCTGGGCATGGTGACACACACCTGTAGTCCCAGTTACTCAGGAGGCTGAGGCAGGAGAATTGCTTGAACCCAGGAGGTGGAGGTTGCAGTGAGCCAAGATCGCACCACTGCACTCCAGCCTGGGTGACAGAGCAAGACTCCATCTCAAAAAAAAGAAAAATAGAGTTGGAAAGGGGAATGATCAGGACATGTCTAAGAAAAGAAAAAGAATAAAGTCTAATGTATAGCAGCCAAAATAAATAAAGTGAAGCCGCATTCAACAATATGGATACGTCTTAGTAACGTAATATTAAATAAAATAATTAGATTTCAGTTGATTAATTAGGACATGACACTATTTTTATAAGTTTAAAAACAAGATCTAATAAATACACATACTTTTTAGGAATACATATAGATACAATCAAACTATATATTAAGAAAAGCAAGGGAATGAAGAATATAGGATTTAGGGTGATGGTTACTCTATGTGAGAGAAGAGAGGGGGAAGAGTTTGCAGAGGAACCATGGAGTTAGATGAAGGTTATTATGGAAGTTCTAATTTTAGTTGTTGGGTGGTTTTAAATGTAAGAATGTATACATTTTAAAAAAAAACACTGATAAATGGCTACTAAAATAAGTAAAAGTGAGTCATTCAAAAACTAATGATCAAAATATATAATGAGCCATTAGGATCAATTATGTTCTGTTAACCTGTAGTCCTATAAGTAAAAAACAGCAGCAACAACAACAACATAGGTCTCTAGAAGACAGTTGGACCTGGCTTATCATAATAAGACTTATTTCTCACATACAATATCGTGATCTAGAAGTCCTCTTCTATCCTATAGATGTGCCAACTGGATTATGTGCCATATTGGGTAAGCAGGGGCAAAGAAGACAGAAGAAACACATTGACTTTTAACCACCTCAACCTGCAAATAACAAATGTCGTTTCTGCTCATAGTTCGTTGGCCAAAACTAGTTACATGGTCCCAGACTATTTGCTGGAGAAATTGGGAAATGCAAAAGAGGAAATGAATATTTACGAAGCACTATCTGTCCCTGCCACACTTCTTTAATTGTTTATTTTCTTTGTTAAAGTAAAGATGAACAATTATAAGTAAGATTCTATTTTTACCTATCCCTCTTGTGAGCTTTAAGAGACAAATTCGCTTCATATAAAGAGCTTGGGTTTGGAGTCAGATATATCTGCTTTTGTTTGAATCTTAATGCTCCTCTAAATGACTTAGGTGAACTTAAGCAAGTCATATCTCTTCTCTGGGCTTGTTTTCTTATACGTAAATTGGAGATAATAATCCAAATGTTGCAGGATTAGTGTAAGGCCAAGGCTGTAAGATGTCCACTAACATGTTGGAATCTCAGTAATTTACTAAATGGTAGTAATTATTACCATGCAAAGCTGCTATGAGGTCATTGTTCAAGTTATTCAAATCTCAGTGTAGCTTTAGAGATTGTCAGCAGTATCTTCTTTCATCACTGCTTTAAAATAAAGCCACAAAGCCCTTGGTAGTGTTGCTGTCTTGAAAAGAACCTGCCTAGAACTAGGAAGGTGTCTATGTATGCCAGAGGCCTGGTACAAGTGGGATAGCTGTGTCTTACTCTGGTCATAGCGATGCTTAAGACTGGTATTCTCTGAGGAACAGGTAAACGTTTTGGGTACAGTATGGTCTTCATAAGACTCATGGGCACTTTTTAGAAACTCTTTGCATTTGTCAGGATAAACTAGGTTACACAGCTATAACAAACATTCCTAAAGTGGCTTAATGAAACCAGAGGTTTATGTCTTATGAAAAGTTTACTGAAGATCTAGGAGAATTTCAAAGCCACTGGCTCTTCGAGTAATGATTGAGTGATCCATGTGTGAGCAGCTTCCTCTGTCCTATAGCTAAGCTATTTGGAAAATACAACCTATTCAGTTGAAATGACAGGAGAAGAAGTCCTGGAGATTATGACTTGGCAATTGCTTTGGCCAGGAATTAACGCTTAACCATTTCCACACATGTGCATTGGTTACAGTTAGATGGTGCTGCCTAGCTACAGGGATGGTGGGAAATAGAATCCTTTCTTGTGCCCAGAAGAAAAAGCAAGTTAAATGTGAGTGAGCACCGGAAGTGTCTGCCATACTCTGGTTCTCCACTGAACCTCTGCCATAAATGGGCTGTCTCACATGGACAAGAGTACAGCAAGGTTGTCTGTAGGTAGGACATGCTTCACAGTCCATAAACATCAAGGAGTCCATGTACTCCTTACTCTTTAAAATCTTTTGAGTGTTCTGCCTCCATGTTTTTGCTCATGCTATTTCATTGTCCCAGAATGTACTTCCCTTTCATTTCTATATTTTCAAATTTTACCCAGTTTTTCAATGCTTCATCTTAAATGCCATCTCCTCTTTCTTCATCTCCTACTGTGTTTAATTTTTTCTTCTCTTCTACAGCATGTTATTCTTCTCTTGAGATCCTCTGGCATGTTTACTCTTACCCCCTAATTTTGTGTTCAAACATGTGAGTGAGCCAAATTCAAAGTACTAAGAGAAACTCGTGAAACTTGGAATCACAGCCACAATCTTCATTCTGAGGATCAGGAGGTTCAATTGCGTTCTTCACATGGGTGAAATGTGGCCTGCCCTCTGAACTTATAAAATTTGGCTGGCAATTGAGAAGAGTATGAGCAGAGATGTAAGTATGGCTTTCCCAGACCTCCTCAGGAGGGTCTCTCTCTGGACTTAATGATTGCATTACCTCCTTAGGTCAGTCAATTTGTCTGGCTGGATGTCTGTCTGCTCTGTACTTGGGACAAGGGACAATTGGCAGCCAGCTGCTACTGTCCAGCTGGGCCAAACAATGAGACCTGGGTCTGCGTCCAGGCAGCAGCTCCTGGCAATGGCAAAATTCCCTTTGGAAGGTGCTACTACTTAACCAGCTTCAGTGGTCTGAATGCTTCTGTCCCCCGTAAATTCATATATTGAAATCTTAACTCCCAAGGCAATGGTAATAAGAGGTGGGGTCTTTCGGGAGGTGATCAGATCATGAGACTGGAGCACTCATGAATGGGATCAATACCTTTTTAGAAGTAGCCGATGGAAGCTCATTTGTCTCTTCCACCACATGAGGACACATTGACAAAGTACCATCTATGACCCAGAAAGTGGGCCCTTACCAGCACCTGCCCATGGTGCCACACTGATCTTGAACTTCCCAGCCTTCAGAACTCTGGGAAATAAATTTCTGTTTTTTAATAAGTTACTCAGTCTAAAATATTTTGTTATAACAGCGCAAATGCACCAAGACACCATTCATCTGAAACTTGGCTATTGATCATATGCTGATCTGGTGTGTAAGCAGTTTGTTAAAGTGCGCAGTGTTCCTGGGTGTCTTACACTTCTGGGCTCAGATACTCTGGTTCTCTTAAGACCTTTTGCAGGAGCTTCTTTTCAGCAGCATTTCTTATGATGGAAGCATGCCTACAGATCTACACATAGGAAGGGAAGTCCTACTTGTTCTATGCCCTTGTGAAATTCTGCCTTGTGAATGGCAGCTGCATGAACGTGTGCAAACCTAACCAAGCTTTCAGGAGCAATACATGAAGGAACAAACACCCATGGAACTTCCCCAACATGCTGGGCACTGTGCCAGTGTGTTAACATACTTTCTTTTACTTAATCTTTATAACAGCCCTGTAAGGTAGCAATTACTAGCTCTATTTTAGTAGATAAAAAGACCCTTAGATTCAAAGAGCTAGCACCGAAGTCCCACAGGTTAGAAGATACACCAGCTGGATAGACGCATGAACCCTACATCATGGCTCATGTGACCTTATTACATTCTGGACTCAAATTTGTCCTCTGTTAGGCCAGTGGATATGGTCAGGCTGGACTCCAGAAACTGATCACACACTGGGCATCCCATCAGTTCTACCCCGTCATCGGTGGGGTGCCTGCCTCTTTCAGACTGTGACTTAGAGTCTGAGTGAAGATCTTACCATGTTTTCTATGACTTCAGCAACAATCTTCCCAGGTGTCCAGTGCCTGGCGGGATACAGAGACTCCATATATATTATCTCAGTTAAGCCCCATAACCACATTAAATGCAGGCAGAAGTTCAACAGGAGGAAGCTGTGGCTCAGAGTGAAGGTAAGAGTTCAAGGACACACAGTTGTTTGGGGTGATGCTGGGGTAAGAATCATCCTTCTACTATTCAGGGGCCCCTCTGAGTAGCCATAGTCACAATGATAAAAGTCAGAACAGAGGATGTAGACCCAGATCATGATATTTGGGAGGGCCTATTGCAAAAGTGTCAGTTTCTCCTCTACCCTTGGCTCTGAAATGGGAATAATAATTCTGACATTTCATGATGATTGTGAAGATGAAATAGGCATAATGTTGCATCAAAGCGCCAGCCCAGGCCAGGTGTGGTGGCTCACCCCTGTAATTCTGGCACTCTGGGAGGCCAAGGAGAGTGGATTACCTGAGTCCAGGAGTTCGAGACCAGCTGGGCAAAATAGCGAAACCTCTTCTTTACTAAAAATACAAAAAATTAGCCAGGTGCAGTGGTGGGTGTCAATAGTCCCAGCTACTTGGGAGGCTGAGGTGGGAGAATCAGCTGAGCCCAAGAGATAAATGCTGCAGTGGGTAGAGTTGGCACCATTGCATTCCAACTTGTGCAACCAGAGAAAGACCCTGTTTAAATTAAAAAAAAAAAAAAAAAAAACACAGCAGGGTGCGGTGGCACACACCTGTAATCCCAGCACTTTGGGAGGCTGAGGTGGGCAGATCACAAGGTCAAGAGATCAAGACCATTTTGGCCAACATGGTGAAACCCTGTCTCTACTAAAAATACAAAAATTAGCTGGGCATGGTGGCATGTGCCTGAAATCCCAGCTACTCGAGAGGCTGAGGCAGGAGAATCGCTTGAACCTGGGAGGCGGAGGTTGCAGTGAGCCGAGATCATGCCACTGTACTACAGCCTGGTGACATAGCAAGATTCCATCTAAAAGAAAAAAAAAAAAAAGCCCTAGCCCAGCTCCTGGCCTGAAGGGAAATATCTTAGCTAACATGTGCCTAAACATTAGGTGACTATCAGCATATGTGTACCCTGATAATTTCTGGAACATTGGAAAGAGACTGCTTTGGATTCTATTCGATGGGCTCTAATTCTTCATTACATGTGCCTCTGTGATAGGGGTGGAAAAGGATAAGGTAAGTGGAGGAAGGTTAGAGAAGGAACAAGGAAACCACTTAGGGCTGCCCTTGCTTCTCCTTTATTTCTTCTGTGTGTAGTCATTTGCACCGCAGCCATGGAGGGAGAAGATAATTCATTCATGGCTTTGTCAGCATTTTGCCCTGGTCCAGAGAGGCAGGGGCTTTGCCAGAGCCTTGGGAAACAGCACCGCTGGGCCTTCTGGGTAATGGCTGTATTTAAGTACATATCCGGCTTTTCACAGTCAGCTGACTGATAAATAGGATCTTGACAGCAAACCCACCCCAGCAGTGGGTAGTTAATGGCACTTTCAGCTGAGCTCATTTCTGGCACAAGAAGCAGAGGATCATAAACCAGAACTCTAAGCTCAAGATGGATTTTATTTGTGAGATAGGAATGGTAGTTTCTAAGCCTTGAGCAGTGTTAAACGCCTCTGTTTCCAGGAGAAGTTTTGTTCTCCGTGGTGCTTCCCTGTTTGCCCAGCAGGCTCCTTCACATAAACACTTTAACCTCCTGGCAGCCCTGCGAGGTAGATAAGCTTGTCAGAGATTACCACTCACTTTTCTCCAAGAGGAAACTGAGGCTCGGTGAGGGTGAGGGCTTTGCTGAAGCTTGCACAGCTGGATATGACCTTCGGCTATAGACCCCTGGATTAGAATTTCTACCTCCCATGATTTTGTTCACAGAATATAATTCCAGGAGGTTTTCTCACCTTTGATCAGTACTTTTGGACCTACTAATCTAAAATGGGAAATTGAGGCTTTAGAGAGATTACATTCCCTGCCCCAAACCACACAGCTAGTAAGTAGCAAATCCAGGATTAAAATCCTGATATTTGCATCTCAGTTCTTAATTGCTATGTCAGTGTTTCTCAAATAAGGACTATCATGGTCCATTCTCAGAAAGCCACATGTTACAGTTTTAAAATGTGCATTTTTGTTTTGTCAACAATCTTCAATCTCATTTTGCCTCTTATACATTAACAACTACTTAAAAAGTGTTCGTTAATAATTTGAAATGGAAAGACTTCTTTTAAATGCATTAAATAAGATAGCCTTTGTTTCAGTTTGCAAATCTTAAAGTGGATGGAGACTGTGTCTCATGTCTGAGGTAACTTTCTAGAGTTCTGTGAGTTTTTTTTTCCATATGAAAAAGTTTATATATTACACAAGTCTGAAGAACTCTGAGCTATGATTCACAGTTTCCCTGTTGAGTTGTAGAAACATTTCCGCATTCTCTCCTTGAAGTCTGTGAGTGAGTGATTATTACAATCATTTTGCAGATGAGGAATCTGAAGCAAGGTTTAGATTTGTACCTAAGGTCACAAACCTAGGAACTCACCGATTCTAGCTTCAAACCATGCCTTGTAACATCCATCCAGGTTACTTCCTAAGAAAATGAGAAATTCAGGTTTTTAGCCAGAGGGTGATCGAAACGCTCTGATTTCTCCCTAAAAGATCTAGAGGGGCATGGATTCAAATGGGCAGAGTTAGAATGAGGAACGTGACAAATTTCCTCTTGGTCAATAGGGGTCCTCTTAGCAGGAACACAAAATGATGTTTAATCCCATTCACTTTGGCTATTCACCTGTTGGAGCCATCTCCATCTCCAGGTTTCTACAGGGTGATAATTCCCAAATTCCATTGCAATGTTTATGATTCTGCAGCCAAAGCACTCAGAGTTCTTCAGCTTTAAGCAAAGAACTGCAAACATTTGCATCCATTTCTTATCTGGACCGGTTCTCCCACCGCCTTCCGCACGTGGTCTTCACGTGGCTTTTACAAATGCATGAAGTCTGTTCCAGCTTGTTTTAGTGTTGCAGTGTTTTAACTGCCATAATACAGTGGTATCAACAGATAAATTAACTAGATATGTTGAAAAATTATAGGCAAGAATCCTGTTCTTTTCACTCAGCCTAACGCATCCATGGGGAGAATCTGCCTTGGGAGTTGCAGGGAGAAGAGCTCTATGAAGTATAGACCAGAAAAATAAGCCAGCCCAATGATTCTATTACTCCTAAAGTTCTGGACTGTTTTCACTTAAATTAATGGCAGTTTTCTCTAAAGTTGCCCCCTCTCTGAACCTGGCAATTTCTCCTTTAGCTTGTTTGCGGAGCTGCTTCCAATGGGACTTTCTGCTGTGAATCATGGCAGTTCAGGTTGCCGACTCATAATATTTTTCTATCACTAAGGATGTCCTTGTCCAGATCTCAGATTCACTCTCCTCACTTCCCGAAAGGAGAAAGTTTCTAAAGAACTATTAGAGCACTCACCACAAAAGGCCTCTTCCTTCCTGCCTCACATTCCAGCATCCAGCGTTTTCCCCTTTGCTTCATTCTCAGCATTGTATTTAAAGTTGGGGGAACATGTGCTTTTGGGAAATAAGCTCTGTAATCCTTGGTCCCTGAAGAGATTTTCAATAGGAAATCTGAATTCCTGCTCCATGTAAAATGGGTCTCAGATGCCGAGAAATTAGTTTTTCAGTGTAATTTATGATTTACTTTTCATAAATCAGTGCTATTTTGCCTACAAATCATTTTGGAAAATGTTACAGCTTTATAAAATATGAGTCAGAGCAGGGAATACTGATTGGAAATCGGGTTTATATGTTGATCCCCGGTCCTGTCACCAAGTATTCATGCAATTTTGGCAAGTTGCCCCAAAACTTTGAGTTTCACAGGGGGTTGTAAAATTATTAAATTACATTTTTCAATGATTAATTCATTAGTTTAATACATATTTATTGCCTGGCAACTCTCTGCCAGGCATCATGCTGGTCCTTTCCAATTCTTGCATGTTATAAAAAATCCAAGCTTATGATGGGTTCCATTCTTACAGGATGGATTTGACAGAAAGGGGGTACCATTCTAGGAGTCAGAAACATTTTATTTGATTTTTTCACTACCTCTGCAGAGTAGTAGCTCCATTTTATAAAGGAGGAAACTGAGCTCAGAGATTGAAGGACGTACACGAGATTGCATTTCTTCTAAGTGGTAGAGCCTAGCCTGAAACTCAGGTCTGCCTAATTATTTCTCTATGACTCACTGACTCCCTAGGACAACCCAATTTTATGTCCATTCTTAGTATTTTCAAACAAGAAACTTGGGACACAATTTTGTTTTCCAGTGAAAATGGAGATTGAATTATACTTTCTGATTGATTTAGCTGCCTTCTCTAATCAGGACAGATTCCTTCTGATGTGGTTTGGATCTGTGTCCCCATCCACATCTCACGTTGAATTGTAATCCCCGGTGCTGGAGGTTGGACCTAGTGGGCTGTGATTGGATTATGGGAGTGAATCCTTCATGAATGCTTTAGCAGCATGCCTTTGGTGCTGTTGTCATGACAGAGAGTGAGTTCTCGCGGTTTAAAAGTATGCAGCATCTCCCCCTTCCTCTCTTTCTCCTACTCTGGCCATGTGAGATGCTGGCTCCCCCTTCACTTTCTGCCACGATTATAAGTTTCCTGAGGCTTCCCTAGAATCTGAGCAGATGCCAGCATCATGCATCCTGCAAGCCTGCAGAACCATGAGCCAATTAAACATCTTTTTATTTTTTTTTCTGTTTTTTTCTCCTCTTTTCTTTTTAAATTACCCAAGCTCGGGTATTTCTTTATAGCAGTGCAAGAATGAACTAATACACCCTCCCACACTGAGAGTGGAACCGCACACAGTTCTCTGCATAGGCAGAACAGAGTGGCTGATGGATCCCCTGGCATATGGGATCAGATTCTCCAGGATGCTTGTACATCAGAAGAAGCACTTGTTGGAGATGCCCTAAAGTTTAGAGTCCATCACAATCTACTCTGCCTTTCAGCTATAGACAACCTAGTAGTAGTGTAGGAATGTCCAAAAGAGAATCATTCACAAGTCAGGCAGGCAGGTCCTAAGAAAGTAACTTAGCACTGAGGACAGTCTATCACCTGAAACCCTGTACTTCTTAGCATTCTTTAAATATATGTGTAAGTAAAAGACAGTGGCAACTTAATGGCTTTGAGTTCAAGAGAGAAGTCTTTAAAATGCTGGACTTCAGATAACTAAATACATAGCAATAGGTTTCAAGGAAGGAAAGAGAAATCACTGGGAATTTTAAGCAGGATAGAGTTTAATATTGATAACTGAATGCTTACAAAATACTTGTAAAGGCTGACGGAACAGGTTCTAGGATAGGCTTCTTGGGTGCTTTCCAAGAAATACAGAACTAACCTACCAGAAGAGTTGTTACTTCTGAGTGTGCCACTAGCACTGGGTAGATCTTGAATGGGAGGTACCACCATTGCAAGCCCTGGACAGCAGGAAGCAGGAGGACGGATACTCCAAGCTATAATCCATGGATGAGGAAGTCAGATCAAGAAGCTAGCACTACCACCACTGTTTGTCAGTACACAGGACCCTAAATAATGAACATTGCAGTGTGCTGCAAGAAAAACACAACTTTCCCAAGCAGTAGTGACAACCAGAAGTTAAGGAGATGGCCTTTGTCTTCTTTTTTTTTCAACAAATGAATGCATCAAATTGGGTCTCCAACCTCTTCATTTTCAAGAAAGGTGAAACTGAAGGTTGAAGCTGTCAGTGCAAGTATCTACTGCAATGGGGAAAAGTCGTTCTTCACAGAGATTCTTTTCTAGCATTACTTAAAACTCCAAGGGTAGAAGAACGTCCTCCAAAAAAGCAAAGTAAAGCAAAACAAGACCACTTACTACTCTTTATATACCTTTAGGAGTAGAAGTTATCCCAATAATGGTGGCATTCATCTTCAAGGATTTACATTCTCTTTGTTCCATTCAGAAAGGGCCAAGCCAACTGTGTCCAATTTAGGGTCCAATTTTTCCTCTGTTTGAACTTCAACCAATTGATGTCCAATACCATCATTTCTAGTAGGAATTGTTTTTTATTAAAAAAAAGATGTGTCCAATGGGAAAAGTGGTAGTCCCATCTCCTTACTAGAACAATAGATGACAAATGTACATTCAGTTTCATTTACATCAGACCCTGAGCACCAACTCTGTTTTAAGCCCTGAGCGGGCCACTGGGCATATAGAGGTGAATGAGACACTGCTAAATAGGAGAGCCAGGTGAGTAAACAGATCATTACATGATGGAGGTAGCCAGGGAGGGTGAAGGCATACAAATAAACCTTGAAATAGGGAAAGATAACATTGGAGAAACAAGACTCTGTTAACTCCTCTTTGTGCAGCCAGTTTGCTGTAGTTGCCCACATAGTCCACACGTTGACACAAAAGAGTGTATTCTTCCTGGTGGCAATGGTTCTGAAGATCAGGGTATTCTTGATAACTCTTTGGGGTTGGCAGCTTCTGAAATGGCTACCAGTGATCCCTGCTTCCTGGTATTAAGGCTTTGTGTAAATTCCTCTCCTTGAGAATGGATTGGACACAGTGATTTGCTTCTAACAAAAAAATATGGGAAATGTGATGGGTTGTATTCCAAAATGTCAAAGTGTCAATGTTGAGAAACTCTGGGCTAGAACTTAGTCTTCCCTGGCCGTTCCCCTGGTCTCCCTGATTGATCAACTTCCAGATATTTCCTCTGACTTTTATGCCTGAAGCAACTTGGATGAACCATCCATACCAATCAGCACACTATAACCTCACATTCTTGAACACATACACTACCCCTGCTATAAATGAAATGTGTTCCTAAAAATTCATATGTTGAAGCCTAATCCCCAGTGTGATGGTATTAGGAGGTGAGGCTTTTGGGAGGTGGTTAGGTCATGAGGTGAAGGCTTAATGATTAAGACTAGTGTCTTATAAAAGGCCCCAGAGAGCTCCTTTACCTCCCCCACTCTTGCCTCTTTCACCCCTTCCACTTTGCACCTTCCACTCGTGAGAAGGCAGTATCTATAAACAAGGAAGCAAACCTTCACCAAACACCAAATCTTCTGGCACCTTGATCTTGACTTCCCAACCTGCAGAACTGTGAGACTTTCTGTCATTTATAGCCACTCAGTTTATGGTGTTTTTGTCATAGCAGCCCAAAGGGACTAAGCCAGCCTCCACTAGACAGCCCGGTTCCATGAGGGCATCATCTCCGACTAGTGTTCTTCAATATTGCCTGTTCCATGCAGTCACTCCTTTTTTTCTGTCTTTCCTGGGCTCTCAGGGGCACAGAGTGGTGGAGGCCACACCCCAGTCTGTCAGTCAGTCCATCAAAGGTCAGTCTCTTAGTGAAGGTCTGTTTTCACTTAGTCCCATGAATCACACTGGCAACAACTCAACTCAGCCCCACCGAGAAATCTGCTGACAGTTTTGGATAAGGACAAATACATTTTCTGGAGGAACACAATGGAGCCAGGCTTTCTGGAGACACCAGAAAGACAAATGGCAGAATGCTAAAAAAAAAAAAAAAAAAAAGGAAACATATACTAACAAAACCACTTAAAACCCTTTCTGTTTGTGTTTCTGGAAGAGCAGAGACATCATGGTTACTTTTGTCATTTTTTATTTCTTCTGAAAGCATTAACTCTGAGAAGAATGACTTTTGCTGACAACCACCCCACCTCGGGGACTGACATGACAGGCCTGCTCTATGTGGAGTGATCTGAAGGGAGGGAGGGAGTCATGGACCTAAACAAAAGGATTCGGGTCCATAGTCCTGAGAGAAAGCCTTCCTTTTGTTACTGAGAAATATGCTCTGTTATAAGACTTGTTTCCAAGGGATTTTTAGAGCCAGAGTCTTGTTTTTATTTTCCCCGCCTGAGCATAAATGAGACAGCCACCACTGTGTACCTGAGAAGCATTTAGTTTACCCTCTGTGGTGGGTTCATGTCCTTCCTCCATGTCTGAGTAGCTCCTCGCCATGGGTACCTTGTCTGCCAAGTTCAGGACCTGAGAAGTGGAGCGTGGAGAATGTCCCACACACAGCAAGCTGTTTGCCTTGATGCAGAGACTCAGTCCTGAGTCCCTGCAGCTTTCCCCACTCTGGGAAGGCAGGGAAGAAAACCAGAAAGTTCTGGGCAACTTTGTTGAGTTTATTTGTTCTTTTATCTCATAAACATGGAAAGTCTAATATACGTCAGGTTCCACGCTAGATGGCAGAGGCTCATACCTGGGTCAGACACAATCTGTAACCTCTGAAAGTTCATGGTCTTTGGGATGGGGTGGGGGTGTGAACAAGGGGTGCTAGGCAGTGAACAATGACAATATGGGGGATGAGGTGGCCTCTTAGAGCAGGTGACCATAAGTGGAGGTGCTAGGCTCCTGGTTCCCCTTCTTGTTTGTTCTTGAGCACTTGTGAAATAGTTATGGTACTCTTGGATTCTGACATTTTTTGACTAAAAATACACTTACATGTACTCTTAAAAATACTCTTAAACCAAGCCTTGCCAACCTTGGGAATTTGCAGCATAGAAAAACACTAATATGTAATGGCATATATATATATATACACACAATTGTTTTTGCAGCAGTTTATACTGTCACAAGAATTGGTAAATAAGATAATTTCCAAATAACTTATTGTATATTCATCTTAGGGGATGTATTGCAGCTATTTAAAAGAAAAAAAGAGTGAATGAAGCTCTTTAACTTGGAGGAGTTGTCTGTGAGCTATTGTTGAATGAGAAAAGTAAGATAAGCAAACATGCAATATGTTGCTTTTTTGTAAAACAATAAAAATCTGATGTACAACATATATGAATATATATCAGGTATCTAAAGCAATCCAAGGAAGAATGCACATAGGTTGTGTTGGATATTTTCTTTTTGCCTCCCAAATTCACTCCATGCCCTTCCCCAGCCTGTGGTGTGCCCAGAGCCTGATCTTTATGGGCGGCATTCATAGCTCAGTATACCCTTTGGTTTCTAGTTGGTTTCATGAATGGAAGCACCAGTAGGAGATGAGAAGGAGGGAGGTTCATGAGAACAGGGTGTTTTCCTCTCACTCTTTCCTGCTAGTGATGATAAGCCCAGGAGGCGAAGGTTGCAGTGAGCGGAGATCATGCTGCTGCACTCTAGCCTGAGTGACAGACACAGACCCTGTCTTGGGGAAAAAAAAAAAAAGAAAAAAAAAGGACTAAATAAAAAAGAAAAATCCCCCTCTCCCTGCCCCTTCACAGTAGTGACACCAGAAGCTTTGCTCTCTATACTCACTCCTCCTTTTGCCCATATGCTGTCCCCAAACCCAAAATAGAAAGCTCCTATGGCCTCCTCTTCCATGCACTCTTCTCCAGCTGAGTGGCACTGTGAGTACACGTGGGGTTGGAAGGGGCAGTCCTGGAGATGAGGCATCCCTCGAATGCTCTAGCTACGGCCAGCCAGGCATTCTCCCTTATTTTACACATTCAGCACTCCTCTCTCTGCAGGTTTTGTTCATGCTGATGATTCTGCTTACTTCCTCAAAGTCCAGTTCATATCTTTCCTCCCTGAGAAAGTCTTCCCAGGTTTCCCCTTCTCTACTCTTCAGACAATGTTAATCACTTCTGTCTTCCCATCTCTTCCCTTTTTCATGTATCTATTGTCACTTTTGACAACTATAAGGCATTGCTTGGTCTGTTTTAGGCACTGAGTGAAAGCTCTTTGAGGGAAGGCACTAGAATTAATGCCCAACCACAATTCTAGCACTCAGCCAGAGCCCAGCTCTCTGGAAGTGCTCACTGACTGTGCATTGGTTTGACTGACTAACTGGTTGGTTGGTTCATTGATTATAGAGGTTTCCCAATGGAATGAATCTCTAAACGGAACCAGTTTAGTTCATTGTCTTATGTATGAAGACCTCTGAGCACAGAGACAAATAACTTGCCTGGAGGCTCAGAGCTAGCAATAGCAGAGCTGGGTCTGGAGTCCCTAAGCCAACGTCTGCTTTGAGAACATTTATACCTTCTCATGTCTGAAACCTCTCGCTTTCTACCCATTCATCTTCCCAGCCTCAGGATGTCCTGGCTGGAGAGGCACGTGGCTAAAGTGGTTCTTTCTCCTACCACACTGAGCTCTACATGGCTCAGATTTGCTCTTCTGTGCCTGACAATCTCTGCCTTGGAATGGCCACTTATCACTGATCCTATAGGGTGAGGCAGTCAGGATCTGGGGAGCGGGGCATATCTCCCTGGGCCCTGATATGTTATACTTTCCAGAAATCTAGAGTGAAGCATGTGAAGTTGACAGTCCTGTTTTATTTCAGGAGGGAGAGGGACCATGCACTCTACATGAATAATCAGAAGAGAAATGCTTATTCATCTTTTTTTGGCTTTCAGAAAACTTACATTCCTTTTAACCCAAGACCCGTTGCAAACATCTCCCTACAGAAATGATGACCCTTGTGATTTATGGTCCAAAACTGACTCCCATCCAAAAGGATTGTGGGACACTCTGGGCCTGAAAAGTAAGTTTGTGGGACACACACACACATGCACATACACACATTTTCTCTCTCTCACTCTGTCTTGCTCTCTCTCTCTCTCTCTCTTTCTTTCTTTCAAACCTAGTGATGAGCTCCCCCATTAGGCTGCAGACTTGCTGGGGCTCATGATGCCAGTGCGGCACTGGAATTCATCTCACTTTGGAAAGACTAATAAGTGTCTGTTGGTGTTTTGAACAAGAGTTGTTCTGGGCTGCTCCCATAGAAAAGTATTACTTGGTGCTGCACATAAAGAAAAATGCATGTTATAATTCTGTTCTCATTCTCACTTCTATGTGGTTCCTTACCTCTGTTCTCTGTTCTCTCCTCCACCTATTGCCAGGATGATTATTCCAGAACACAAATCTTACTGTGTTTCTCTCCTTAACACCTTTTCATGGCCCAAAACTCTACTGCTCACATGATGAAATTCAAGATCTGGAGCACGTGGTACAGGACTCCTGCCAACCTCACCAGGCTCAGCTTTTTTGGCTTCTCCCCAGGCAGCCTAGGCCAGCTGAGATTAGGAGCTGAAGTTCCTCCACTCTTCCTTGAGCATTCCTTCTTTTGTCTTTTACAGCATTGTGTGTGTGTGTGTGTGTGTGTGTATTTTGATCCCTCTCCCTAGAATACCACTCTCAATTTTCTTCATCTAGAGCTCTGTTAGGAATTGTGCTAAATCTTGTCCAAAAACTTATCGGGTGTTTATGTGTGTGTTTGTGTGTGTGTTTCACAGTGTTTTACCTTGTTCCTAAAAATCTGGATTCTTAGCCTGTCTCCAAAAAGTAGCATATTAGGCAACTGTCATACAAAGTTCTTATCTGTGGGGGCTGAGTAGCAACTGTCCATTTTAGAACAGAGCATGACGCTTTAGTGCATTTTAGTCTCCACCTCACCTGCTCAAAGGCTTTTCACTGTGATTTCTGTCCTCTTGTCGGTTTTACAACAAGCCCCATTGTCGGCTCTTTTAAGAAGCCTCTTTACTCCCCACCAGGTAGAATATTCTTCCTTCCTTTGTGCTCTTATACTGCGGTACGTATAATGAAACCATAACACTTTTTATATTGTATTGCACATACATTGTTCAGCCATCCTTACTGAGCACATCCTGTACTGGAGATTGTCTCTGAGCTCATTGCTAAGGATATAAAAGTGAAGAAGACTTAATTCTTGCCCTCAAGAAAACTTTCCCTCTAGGGAAGAAAATGACACATACATACAGAGATAATCAAGATATGATATGGGAAGTACATTAATATATTTAGAGCGTTACAGGGAAACATGAGAATTCTTTAATGAACTTGAGGTCTAGAAACACCTATGTTAGTCTTCTATTACTGCTGCAACAAATTATCCCAAACTTAGTTGTTTAGAACAACACAGATTTACTATCTTACAGTTCTGTAGCTTAAGAGTGGAACATAAGCCTTACCCAGGCAAAGACTGGTGTTGGTAGGGTGCATTTCTTTCTGAACGTTCTAGGGTAGAACCGTTTCCTTGCCTTTTCCTGCTTATAGAGGCTACCATACTCCATGACTCATGGCCTCATTTCTTCATCTTCAAAGCTAGCAACATTGGGCCAAGTCCTATTCATACTGCCACCTTTCTGATTCTTTTGATTCTCTCTTCTGCTTTTAAGATCCTTTGTAATTATGTAGGGTCTACTCAGATTAAAACAATCTCTCCATCTCCAGATTAACTGATTAGCAACCTTAATTCCATCTGCAACTTTGATTTGTCTTTACCATATGATATAACTTGTTTACAGGTCCTGGAGATTAGGAAATGACCGCTTTTTTGAGTGCCCTTATTTTGCCTACCACATTTTCTGTTGGTTAAGACAGGCTGTACTCTGCTGCAATAACAACCTCCAATCTCAGTACAAACAAAGCTTTGTTTCTTGAATATAGAGAAGAGTGCTATGATTCTAGATGACTCTCCAGGGCAGCTCTCTTTCTTGCAGTGACTCAGTGACCCTGATTGCTTCTGTCTTGTGATGCTGTTCATTTCAACATATGGATGCCAGTTCACTGCAGTGAAGGAAGTAAAAGAGAACGCACATCTATATTCAGTGCTTTCATTCTATTTCACCAGGAAGAGACTCAAGTATCTTCTACTTGCCACCTCTGGCCAGAGCTAATCACATGAGCTCAGTTGCAAGGGATACTGGGAAATGTAGTCTTCTTATGTGCCTAGAAAGAGGAAAATAAAATAGGTTTGATAATCACATAGCATCGTTACTGCCACAGCTCCTCAAATGAGATAATAACTGAACTGAAACTTAAAGAGTCATTGGGAAGAGGTGATGAGGAAGGGAAAGCAAAATGAGGAAAGACATAATACTATAAAATACCACACTTTGTTCAGAAATCTACATATAGTTAGATGAGCTGGAGTTTAAGTGTCAAGCAGGTAGTGTTGATGGAGGAGATGACAGACATGGAAGAGAAGATAGCATGGAAGGCCTTGACTGACATCTTAGATGAGTGTTGCATGGTTAAATTTTCACTCCAGATAGATCCATAGAACATAGATCAATAACAGCTGGGACATTCTCTCTCTCAAAAAAATATATAATTTTTTTCTGTCTTGAGAATATATATAATAGAAAATATATATAGAAAACACTTAACTATGTATAGAAAAACATTTAGAGAAAAATATATATCTATATATATAAAATATGTGTGTTTAGAGAGAAATATATATAGAAATATTTGACATAGAGAAAATATTTAGAAATACATAGATATATTTTTATATGTATGCACATACATATATATATTCTCTTTATATATGTGTGTAGATATATATTTTTTCACTCTTGTTTTTCAGGTACTTAAAAAATGCCTATCACATAATGTGTGTTCAAAATCTCTTTAGATGCTTGAATCACTCCAGATGTTGTGTGAATGATGGAGCTGAGGTAGACAGAGGATAGAGGCTCCAGTTCCATTTAGAAGGTTGTCATATTGATTTAGGCAAAAATGAAGGTTCAGGTCACGATAGGGACAGATATAATGTGGAAGAGAGGACGAATTATAGACACATTTAAGAGGAAAAAAATATGAAAAAGTTGATAATTCATTGTATGTGGCAGCAGACCAGGCACTGAGAGGGAAAAAAGATGTTAAGAATGACTCCCAGGGGTCTGGCTTGGGAAAGTAGGTGGGTGGATTGTGCTAATGGAGAGTGAGATCACAGGAGGAGGAACAGATCTTGGGCAATCATGAAGAGTTTAATATGAAACATATGGAAGTGGAGGCATTTTGGGGGGCATCTGGAGCACATGAAAAATGTTTGGGAAGGAGATGAACATCTATAGGCTGGGCCTGCAATCCCAGCAATTTGGGAGGCTGAGACGGGTGGATCACTTCAGGTCAGGCATCCAAGACCAGCTTGGCCAATATGGTGAAACCCCATCTCTACTAAAAATACAAAAATTAGCTGAGCATGGTGGTACGCACCTGTAATCCCAGCTACTCGGGAGACTGAGGCAAAAGTATCGCTTGAGCCCAGGAGGTGGAGGTTGCTGTGAGCCAAGATCGCACTACTGTACACTAGCCTGGGTGACAGAGCGAAAATCTGCCTCAGAAAAAAACAAAACAAAACAAACAAAAAAGCCCCAAAAACAAACAAACAAAAACATCTACAGGGCCTCCGCAGACATGGGGTGAGTGAACCTCATAGAAGGCACGGGAGACTGGGTAGAAGCAAGAGTGAGCAGGACAAAGCACACAACCTAAGAGACTCCAGCATTTAAAGGGTCTTCACGGAAAAAAGAGATTAAAAATCAAATGAGGAAGGAAGGAGAACCAAGACTGGATTCCAGAGAGAGCTCGTGGAATGGAAGCTAATGAAGGGAAGAAACTCACAAAGTTGATTAGCAGCATCTATGGTGCAGAAAGGCCCAGAAGATATCAATGGAAAGGGCCAACTGAATAAGCCAATTAGGAAGTTTACTGGTAAACTTGGAGAGTACCAGGCTGGTAGAGTTAGTTCTGAAACTAGATTAACATGGGCTAAACAGTAAGCAGGAAGTAAGAAAATGGAGATAACATTAGCAAGAAGTATGGTAGAGGGACGGAAAAAGGGATAACAGGAGATTTAGTGGCAAAAAGAGGTTTGTGGGATTTGCAATACACATCTAAATCTTTAAAGAAATAACCATAAGCTCTTTTGTCTTTGAAGCTGGAGATGGTATCCATAAATTGGATTCTGCCACCAAATGTTTGGATGATCACATTATAGAGTTTAAGCTGTGCTGGTTCCTCTTGTACCCCTGAGGACAAGACCTGCCACTTAGATACGTGGGCAGGCAAAGATATTCCTTTCCTCAAGGCTGATATACCAGTGGCCTCAGCAGCCTTGCCGCTCAGGATGCCACTGATTCCAACAACCAGAAGGTGCATGTGAGAGGGACCGAGCATGAAACTGGCCTTACCAATTAGTCCAAGCTCCTGTTGAGAAGTGTGAGACCTTTAACTGGAAGCTGTAGATCAATGATACCCTCAGCATTGTACTAAAGATACAGAGCTTGGTGACTCCTAAGCCTGCAAAGGCTTAAATTAAGATAATTTCCACTTCATCAAGCTATAGACATTATGAAATACATTAATATATTTAAAGGGCATAGCAAGAGGCCCAGCATATAACAAGTGTTCAGTAAACAGTAGTTCCTTTCTGTGACTAGGTTGCTTCATTATCTTCTCCCTGACGTCAGTTTCTGGGTGCCACTGATAAACCGTGATGTCCATAATGTAACCAACAATATGGCATCTCTAGAGGAGAGAGGTAAGAGGCAGCATGGCACTAGGGAGACAAGATGTCAGGCACTTAGGCTCTAATCCTGGCTCTGACTCTCAGAAAGAACTATAAACACTCTCGTTCCTGCCACATCATCCACCCTTTGGATCCCAGCTACAGTCTCATGGTTGTGTGGCTTTGGACAAGTCTCTTCACTCCTCTGCTCTTCACCTTCCTAGAAAATGAGATGATTGTGAAATAAGTGAAAGTACTTTGGAAAGTATAAAGCATTGTCCAAATATAATATTTTAATTACGGTTAAGGTGATTGCTTATGTAATTCATAGAGGAGACTATTCTTGTCTCAACTAAATGATTTAGGGGTACACGTTTTTAACTCAAATCACTCAGATGATTGCTTAGGCTCTCCAACTCCCATTGTTTTGTTGACACAGCTTTTGGAATTTGGAAAGGAACTCTGTGCCATGAACATGAAATTGAAAATGTCTTTTTTCCTGGACTTGGCTTTTTGCAGTATCTTTTAATAATTCTTCAGACTCTTCAGATTGGATGGATTCTTCCATGACCAAGCTTCTTAACTGGTCAAAGGCAAAACCCACCTCCAGTTTCCTGGCAGTATCTCTTGTTAAGCCAGCCCTACTCCTCTTTACCTGAAAGAAAGGGTAAATGTAGGCATACAATGCCTTTAAACACATAGGGCAGTGCCTGCCTTTATTTACTAGCTAGAAGAGAGTTATCTTCTGGGCAGTATGATAAAATTACATTGTGATTTCTGGTTCTCCAAAGCGGAAGAGGGAACACAATTCCTTCCCAAGAACTCTTTGGTTTGGCAGTTGAGGTTGTTTGAGCTGTGATAAAGGCTAATATTTATCCAGCCAGCTTCCCAAATCCGACCTGCTACTTGGAATCTGCTCAGTGGTGATCAAGCGTTCGTTATCTCAGTGCCCTGTTTGTTCTCACAGCCAAGAACCTAGGCTGGTATCAAATGCCAATATATCATCTCTCAAGGACTGGCTTGTTGAATCATGTGGCAGGGCCTGGAGGAGGATTTCTAGTTTAATTTATTCTAGTGTGTAGAAAGATAATGCAGAAAATAATGAAATCTGGGAGTTGGTTGGGGATTCAAAGCCCAGCTAGAGATCCTGAAGCATTACAGAGAAATGATCAGCTGCCCAGATAGGATTAGTGACTTTCCTGGGTCACTTGGCTGGTTAGCTGCAGAGTCATAGCTAGAGTTGCCATGGCTAGGATTACCATTTATTGAGTAACAGCTATGTGCCAGGCATTGGGCACTTGGCATACATTATCTTAGTTCTCACAATCCAATTCATTGCTGAATCCTGTTACTCATAGATGTAGAAAACAAGATTGGTAGAAATGGAATAAGTTTTCTGAAGTCATACATGTAAGAAATGTAAAAACAAATTCTTGTGTATGCTCTGTATCTACTAGAATGCCATGCATTATAAATAAAAGATTCATCTTTAAATGGCCTAGTTTATAAAGAAAATATATTGCTCACATAATTAAATATGGCCCCAGTAGGGCTAGGTTCGAAGTTTGATTTGGTGGCTCAAGGGATGAGACTGAAATATAGCTTCTCTCGCTTCTTTCTCCGCCTCTCTTTCTTAACATTGGCTCTCTTCAAAGACTTAAAATTATGGTTGCAAGGTTGTTGCCAACAACTAGTGGGGCTACAGACTCAGGTTCAAACTGAATAGATATTAGGAACTCTGCATTGCATACAGCTCAATGATGAGGCTCCACTGGCCTCAACTGCTTCTTGCACTGATTGCTGAACCAATCACTGGGGCCTGGGGGATGGACTATATTGATTTATTTAAGTCAATCAGGGCAGACTCCTGGGAATTGCAATGGGATTCAGGGCTGAATACACTGACACAGCTTATTGTCCACATTAACCTGAATTCACTATTTGGCTATCGTCACTAACATAACTTTAGTATTCCACTGTCTTCATCATTATAGTATTACTCCTCCAGGATACTCTTCTCCAGGAAGATAAAAGTGGCAGATTACTTTATTGTTCATTTCAGCAATTCGCTTCCTAGTCCCACCAAAGAAACAAAACAAATAAAGAAAAATAATTTATATAAACATCACACTTGGAATTTTTAATAAATAGCATTAAATGACTGTTTACTCTCTAAGGCGCTTTGAATCGTCGCTTGAAACCTTTGTCTACCAATCCTAAACTATTATGTTGTGATACTTATCCAATCCTAATTAAGCCTCTCCCATTGAAAGTTCATCTTAGACCAGACTCCAAAATCTTGTAAATATCTCAGCTTTGTCCTGTCATGCTACTAAGACTTTATCTTGGTAGTATTCCCCCTTATTTTGATAAGAATATACTCAGCTTTATCTTGTCAACTGGTTATTTTAATGATATTTTCACAGAGTCAGCATTCAGAATTAATTCTACTATAAATATTTTACTATGGGGATCAATGTAGAGTTAGGAAGAGGGGAAGGAGCATGGATGTTGATAAGGAAATTGAGGCTCAGAAGGAAAAGAGTGTACAGTGACCACCCTGGGCCACATAACTGGTAAGTGATGGAGTCCATGCGTGCTGTGTGAGTGGGGCTCCAGCCTTTACATCTTAGTTGAGAAGTCAGGTATTTAATTGACATTATTTATTTGGCATTTCTTTGGTGGGAGGGAATGCCTGGGAAGTCAGATGAGCCCCAGGGACATGGAGAGCAACATGGAATCAACTGGGAAGGTGTAAATGGATGGTCTTCTTCTCCTAGAATGTCTTTCAAAGCTGTGGGCTTTGAAACAATGTTTTGAGCACTAGGCAGAGTCTGCACTTGTCCATGGCAATCCTGGCACAGGGGGAAGAGCACTGAGCTTGCAGTCAGAGATCCTGGGTTCTAGTTCCAGTTTCCTTCACTCACCAGTTACATAGCCCCGGGTGGTCACAGTATACTCTCCTTCTGAGCTTCGGTTTCCTTAACTGTACAATAAGGATGGTAAAATCTATCTCATCCTATTTTGGAGGTTCAATGTAGATAACGAATATGAAAGGAAAATTTAAAATGCAAAAAAGGCATACACACATGAGAAATTATTAATTTTGTCAGCCATCCACAAATTCTTACTCAGTTGCAACTGTGACTAATCTGCTTAAACTCTGGCAGGATTTGAAGTTTAAACCACTGGGAAAGAGAAAAGCTAATTGGCCCAACCCAGGTCCATGACCTTGACCACAATGGCAAGATTCTCTTGACGCTACACAATTTTCCTATTCGTAGATGGTCTAATTCTCCTGCTTTAATTTCCAGGTTGGTCAGTCAAAAAAGTACAATATTTAAAGTCAAAAAAGTACAATATTTAAATATTCACATAGCTGTTGTAAGGATTGGATATGAGTAGACTCTCAATATATATGACTGCATTTGAATCTGATATGTAGGTCATGTTCTGTGTGATGTTTTTGTGACAAAATTACACTTTGTATTAGGTCACCTTAGCGTATGAGTGACCCCAGAGAAAGGAAACACATGAGGGAGTGCACCCATGTCCCTATGTGGCTAATTAAGTGTGGCAATAAGAACTTTGGTAATTCTGAGGATGAAACATCTGGTGATTGTTGCAGGGATAATTACTGTCCTTTGTAATTGCAGGTATTCTGGACATAATATTTCCTAGCATTCTTGAATTCGCATCAAGTGGCAATGGTTGGAATACCTTTTGTACATTTATATTTAGTGGTATACTTTTATGTAGCAAAGTGTCTTACAACGATATGTGTAGCTTTCTCCTACAAAAGAACCCTGGTAAATTCCCCTTCCTTTTAGGATTGTAAGCCTTAGATTCCCTTAAGAGGCTACAGAGGGTTGAGTGGTCCTGAATGTTGGAAACTGTGGTTCTGTCTGTATGATGGCTGGTGTGTGTGGGTTATTTAATTAACATGGTAGATTAGATTTTGTGGTAGAACAAAGTAAAGATTGTATTCAACATAAGAACTGGTGAATTATACAGAAGAATTTCACTTTACAGGGGGCCCTGTGTTCTGCCCTTTAAAGGGAATGACAGAAGATCAGGAACATGGAGACTTAGGAATTTCTAGTCATCCTGGATCAGTTCAAAATGGGCTTTGTGTAGTGAAAGAAATTCTGGTGATCACTGCTGGTCAAAGGGCAGGATGGGGTGGCCCAGGGGTAAAGATAAAGATGAAGAAATGCATATGGCATGGCACTTAGAGAAATGGGAAAGTGGAAGAAAGAATAAGAAAGATGGATAGTAGGAAATGATGTCTAGAGAGAATTTTGTTTTTATTTGTTTGATTCTTCCAACTCCTTGAATTGATTCCTTTGTAAAAACATACAAACAAACTGAGAATACAGGTCCATATTAATTCTTAAGGGCTTTAGAGGTCAAAGCTATTACTGAATACAACTCCATGCAGAAATTGGTCCATGTAAGGTCATATGTAATTTTCTGGTTACAAGAGAGTTAAGAATTTACTATCTAGTTGTGTGTGTGTGTGTGTGTGTGTGTGTGTGTGTGTGTGTGTGTGTTTTGAGACCAGACTGACTTACTAATGCTGGTTAAATATATTATTGAAGCACCAGGCAAATTTCCTAGGCTTGGGGAATGAGTAAAGAGAGTCTCAGAAGATAAGTCTCAATACTAAAATGGCATTTCCCTTTATGAACTACTAAAGTCAGCACTGGACATTTTTTGTTTGTTTGTTTCTTTTTTTATTTTCAGAAAATAATTCACAACTATCTACTCTTTCTTTTTTTACATTTTTGAACATATTTGAATCTATGTCATAAGAGATATAACTCTCTGAAACCATTCAGAAACTTGAATAATGATCATAGCTACAATTTAGTGACCATCTTCAGGTGCCAATTAAAGTCTAGATACTTTATATCCATTATCTCTAATCTTTACAACTCCCTCACTCTATAATCTGTATCCCTTAACTCCTCTTTTATAATTTTTTACTTTTTGTCTTTGTGGGATGCATTCTGAGTGATTTCCTAGGTCCATTTTCCAGTTCACTAATTCTCTCTTCTGCTCTGTTAAATCTAATGTTTAGCCCATACATTGAGCATCTAATTTTAATGACTGTATTTTTTATTTCTATAAGTTCTATTTGGTTCTTTTATAACTATCTAGCCAAATTTGGTAGTCTCTTATTATTTTATTATGCTTTTAATAGTCTCTTTTTTTTCTAAAAAAATGCAATACAAAATTAAATTATATGTTACATACAATTAAACACATAATATGTGTAATCTATGTGACAGTCACTTATTATATTATTTTTTTTACTTCTAGAAGTTCTGCTTGGTTCTTTTAAAAATTGTCTCAATTTCAAATGTACACATTTTTGAGCCTGTTTTTAATTTAAATAATTAAATAAACATTTAATTTGTTTATAGTAAACATATATTCTGTCTACTATTTCTAGTACTTGAAGTCTGATTCTGCTGTCTGCTGTTACTGAAGACTCTCATTCATGGTGCCTGGATTACTTAAACATTTAGTGAATTTTTACTGTGATTTTCTCATTTACTTTGGAACTTTATCTGTGTAAATTCTTTAAGATTTGGAACGAATATGAGTTCTTGAAGAAAGGATTTGTATTTGCTTTTGTCAGGTGCCTGATGGCACTACTAGCCTTTAAAATAAATTTTAAAATAGGTGCTTAAAAATAAATTCTTACTTGTGGTTATTGAGACCACCAAGTCAGTATAAATTTAGGCCAAACAGCCATTTGTTGATTCTTGTTTTTCTCCCTAACTTCCCAAATCTGTTAAGATTGTAAATTCTTGTGGCAGATTCCCCCCACTTCACTCTGTACCAGTGTGTGAGACCTACAGTTTTCCATGCAGTTCTTTCTGAGACAAGGGAGGTTAAGTTGACTTCCAGCTTATCTTTACGATGAGGGTATAAACTCAGAGGGCCCAGCTTTATGGATTCCTATTAGACTCCTCAGAACTGTAGGCTTCTGTCACTCACACGCCACAAAGCAGCAAGACGATGGTCATAGTCATCAGGCTGGCAAATGTGGGAGCCTGCCCCAGGGCTTCGCCAGCCTCTATGAGTTTTCACCTTTATTCGGTCCCTCATAAGAATATTCTGTTATTTCTCAAGAGCTTATATTAGAAGTCCTAGCCAGAGCAATAAGGCAAGAAGAAGAAAAGAAAGAAAGGACACTCAAATTGTAAATGAAGAAGTAAAATTATCTTTGTTCTAAACAACAGAAAGAAAGGAGCCTGAAAAAAAAAATCACTGGCCCTGCGTGGTGACTCACACCTGTTATCACGACACTTTGAGAGGCCAAGGCAGGCGGATCACCTGAGGTTAGGCTTTCAAGATCATTCTGGTCAGCATGGTGAAACCCCATCTCTATTAAAAATACAAAAATTAGCTGGGCGTGGTGGCGCATGCCTATAATCCCAGCTACTAGGGAGGCTGAGGCAGGAGAATTGCTTGAACCTGGGAAGCAGAGGTGGCAGTGAGCCAAGATCATGCCACTGCACTCCAGACTGGGCAACAGAGCAAAACTCTGCCTCAAAAAAAAAAAAAAAAAAAAGTCACCAAAAGCCCAGGGAACTATAGGACTATAACAACAAAAATGAAGGAAATATGGATACATCCAACAATGTAGATTAATCTCCAGAGAATCACACTGAGTGGAAAAGACAACCCCTAAAGGTTACATGCTATTTGATTTTATGTGTTTAACATTCTTGAAATGGCAAAATTATGGAAAGGGAGAGAAGATTGGTAGTTGGCAGAGCATAGGAGGGGGTGAGGGCGAGAAGGAAAAAGGACATCATGAAGGATCCTTGTGTTGGAAATGTTCTGTATCTTGACTGTATTAATGTCAATATCCTAGTTGTGATAATGTACTATAGTTTTGCAAGATGTTACCATTGGGGGGACTCCTGAAAAGGTACATTGGATGTATCTACATTATTTCTCACAATTGCGTATGAATCTACAATTATCTGAAAAAAAAAAGTTGAATTTAAAAAAAACAGATAGGATACTCAAGTATCCTATCGAGTATTTTGTTGCATGAACAAACAAAAAGGCTTGACTACTGCTGCTTCATAGCAAATAGACAGAATGATCTGGCAGTGCCAGCAGAAGCCACTTGTGCAGCCAGTTAGGTAATTATACCTCATGGATTCCATAGTAATTACAGTGGGACTCACACTATACTTCCCAAGCCGGAAATCATCACATTCCCTTAGTAATTACTCACAACCAAACACCTATGGCAGTGGATGGCTTGCAATTGATGGCTGACAAACTGTTAAGAAATAGAGAAATCAGCTTAATTTGCAGGCAGGGTTGGGCAGCAGTCTACAATCCCTTTTATGTTTATCATGACCATTAGCAAGATATCTGAGAAAATTATGAGGAATGTCCTAACAATAAGTTTATGTAGTTTGTTTTCAAGAATAATAGCTCCAAAATAGTGCTTGATTTCCCTGTTTATTACCAAAGCAACAGTGACAACAAAAGCCAACTCAGAAATGATGTGATGACAACTGCTTGGCATATGGTCATTTTCTATCTTCACTTATCTCCCAAAATGGACCCACGACAGGAGCACTTAGCATAAAGTTCTCCAGCGGAAAGGCACTGCTCACTTGCATTGACTGCCCACTAAGTGTAGAAATATTATCATGGACTTTATTCCATTGGAGCCTCATAATACAGAGATGTCAATTTTCCAGAAGGAAAAATCTAAGGTTTAAGGGAAGGAAAACAACTTCTCTGAGGTTGCAAGTGGGAGTTAAAGAGAGCTGGAATTTGAACCTGAGTCACTCCAGTCACAAAATTCCAGTCTTCTTTTTGCCCCATAGCAGCAAGTGTTGCTCCAGGTTCTCTGGTACATTTATTTCAGAGCTAAGAATAACAGCAGGTCTATGAGCAATGTCAGCATTAAGTGGGAGGAGGAAGGACTCTGTATTGAGCAAAGAGCACTGGACTGGAAATCTAAATCCTGGACACTTGTCTTTAGCTTTGAGGCTTTTGCATAGAGCCTTTCATTTCTATGAGCCTCAGTTCCTTCACTTGTGAAACAGTGGTTGTAACAATTAAGTTAGATGATAAGTGAAAAGTAACTGTCAAGGGCTTGACCCATGGTCCAATAGATACGGATGTTGTTAGGGATCCTTTGAGCTTAGGATAGGGCAGAGTGGACACTTTGGCTCTAGTTAATCATTAACCCTTGGTTTATAACAGGTACCCATAGACCACTTGCTTCTCAAGGATCCATTTCAGGCATCTGCAGTGCAGGAGCCTCCTTATATCCTTTTTCAAGGTTTCAGCCTCGGGGATGAACGTAGCAGTTCTTAAGACCTTCCAACCAATGTCCTCCTAAGGAAACCTTGCTAGATTAAGTATCATCTTCAGAAGCCTTCTACAGCTGGGACCCATCAGCTGTTTGCTCCCCTCTCTTTCTCAAGCCAAGCTTACCTGGTCTTCATTGTGATTACTTATGTGTCTATCTCCGTATTATAACATCAATTTACAGAAAGCAGTAATCTGCTTTGATACTGTGTTCTCACGACCTAGTAAAGAGAAGGGCCTAGAAAAGAGAAGACATACAATCATGCTTAAAAATAAATTAATAAACAGACAAGCACACACATGACCTCTAGAGTCTGTGCTGATTTTTATCTTAGAGTGGTCAGTGCTCAGAACTCAGTGTCCAGGCCGTGTTTGATGTCAGAGGGTGACGGCAAAGTATGACTGTCCCAACCATGCACTTTGTGTTGGGCAATCAGGAACTTTCTGGTAGAGCCGATTCTCCCTCATGACACCTGTTAGGTTTTGTATTTGTCATTAAGTACATATAAAGAACATTTCACATGAAAGACTCAAAACACTCTGATTTCTGGGCTTATCCCTATATTATTCTCATGTATCATTAACACTTCCTATTGATTTCTTTTCATAAAAACATATTGCAGCCTGGTTCCCAGTTTAGACTCCTAGAGACCAAAAGCAGTGACAGAGGATGTCTCCACCCACTTACCTGATGTTACTGCAGAAGACAAATGCCACACTGGTTGGGGTTGCTGGTGGGGACTGTGGAACAAGAAGTCCAGTATGACAGAGGTTTCCCCTCCTTTCTCCCCTTTCTTCTCCTCCTCCATGAGGAAATACTGTGGTTTTGAGTCCTAGATCTGCCACTCTCTTGTTGTTGGCTTTGCACATAGAAGTTGGATCTCCTGAAGCTGTAAAATGGGAATAATAATTGTCATTCTTATGGGGTTGAGGAGAGGGTTTATTCATCAATTCAGCAAGTGTTTATTGACTGTGTGCTATGTGCCAGACACTTCTCTAAGTGATGGAAATACATCAGTGAATAGATCAAAGGTGACATGTGATCTTGGAGAAAATTATGGCAGCCGGGGACACCCAGTGCTAAGTCGGGGTAAGTGGTATTCAATGTAGTGGTCAGGGGGGACCTCGCTGAGAAGATGACATTGGAGAAAAGACTTGAAATTGGTAAGGAGGTGAGCCATTGGATACCTGGGGGAAACCTTCCAGCCAGAGGGAATAGCCAGCACAAAGCCTTGGGGCTGGAGCAGGCCTGGTATAACTGCATATGAATGTATAATTATATATTACAAAATTTAACTAAAAATTTAAAAGTATGCCAATTAGGACACCCAAGTTCATGCAATGGAAGGGTCAGAGTCAAGGAGTGAGAGGAGCAGTAGGACCTGTGGTCAAGGAGGTGGGAGCAGGATATGTAGAATCTGTAGGACACTATAAAGTCTTTGTACACATTCTGAGCAAAATTGAAAGCCATTCGAGCATTTTGAGCAGAGGAGGGAACTGATATGACTTAGATGGGAAGAAGGCTCCTGTCTTTGTTGCATTGCAGGAGGCTGTAGGAAGCCAGGTGAAGAAGAAGCAAGGAGGTCACTTAGCCGGCGAGGTGGAAATGACCTACAGCAAGTGCCGTGGATCACTGGATAAGTGGCCTCCTTGCTTTGTCTTCACTTGGTATGCATGGCCCAGGTGACAGACAGACTCAATCACCATTTCACCTTGGCCATATACACTTGATGTGCCATTTAGAGAGATAATCTCCTTTGCAAACAAGGCAAAATAGTAAAATAAAGCCATGATTTCCACAGTTAGATGAGTCTATACTCAGTCAACTCTTAGTTCTAAAACTTCACCCTTGACCTTGGGAAAATTCTTTTGCTTCCCACTAAGGTATAGTACCCTCACTGTTAACTGAATACTAATAATCTCCTCCATGTAGGGTTATGGGGCACAGTTGTTACAATAATACCTATAAAGTATCTCATACGTAGGAGGACTCCAAAATGCTAGTTCTAGTCACCATCCCTCATTTCTAGTCTGTATTTCTGTAACTCATGTTTATTTCTTTTCGGCATTTTCCGATTCATGATTCTGAAATTTAAAAGTCTTTTGTGTTTACTAAACATTCATGTTTAATTAAATAGTCCTTTTAATTTTAAAAGGACAAATGTTGGAGGCATGTATTAACAGCTCTTGGCCAAATGCCTGAGAGAAGTTTGTTTGTTTAGTTTATAAGGCTGACCCAGCACCTGAGTGCTGGGCACATGTTACATGCTCAACAAGTGTTTGTTGAATGAGTACGTGTGCGGCTGTGATTAAGGATCCACTGCCCATGTAACTAATGACATCTTGGCTTAGTGATAGCCAAAGAGGAAATTAAGGGTTAATTTTACTAATGACATGTCTAATATTTTATATAACTAAAACTTTTCAGTGGGCCAACCAGATTGATTCATGGACCATTTTATTTTATTTTTTATTTATTTATTTTTTGAGATGGAGTCTCACTCTGTTCCCCAGACTGGAGTGCAGTGGTGTGATCTCGGCTCACTGCAACCTCTGCCTCCTGGGTTCAAGTGATTCTCCTGACTCAGCCTCCCAAGTAGCTGGGAATACAGGCACCCACGACCACACCCAGCTGAGATGGGGTTTCATCATGTTGGCCAGGCTGGTCTTGAATTCCTGACCTGAGGTGATCCACCTGCCTTTGCTTCCCAAAAACCTGGGATTACAGGTGTGACCCACTGCATCCAACTAGCATTTTAAAAATGGATATTTTAAAAGGTGTTTCTACATGACACAATTTTACACTTTTTGCACAAGACCACTAGATTTGTAGTCCAAAGCTCTGGGCCACAATTCAGGCTTCTCACTTAGCATCTGTTGTGTGGCCTTGGACATAAGCTCTGGAAAGTTAGAGTTAAAAATATATGGTCTTATGTGCCAGTGAAACTGAGAATATGTCAGATGTGAATGGACTGTGAAGGTGCTTTATTAATTTCCAAACCGTCTTGGGCAGTCCTGGGTGAAGGGGGATCACTAGAGCATAGACCATTCTTCTTCACTGTTCAGGGTGAAAAACACGTAACTTTGGGAAAAATATTTATTATAAATCATTCATGTCACTGGGTGGTTTAAAATTATGAAAGCAATATATGCTTGTCATAAGAAGACCAAAGACACAAACATGTATCACCCCAAAGCTCTCTTTTCCTACCTTATTCTCTCTCTCATCTCCTAGATATTGAAGTTAACAGATCAATGCTAATCCTTCCATCATTTTCTCCCATCTCATTTATGCATAATCAAATAAAAGAAACATATATAAGGTTCAATTTTTTCTGAATACAATCCTAGTATACACATTACTCTGTATAGTATGTACTTAAATATATACACATACATACAGATAAGAGGTTTGTTAAGTTGGTAAACGAATGTGGGATCATATTTTATGCACTTATCTGAGTCTGGCTTTTCTCACTCAATATGACCTTAGAAAATTCTTTCTTAAGTCAGTTGGGATAGTTGGAATTTATTCTTTTTGAGGACCAGTTGCAAGGCAACATCTTAATTTTTCTTTTCTTTTTTGGTTTTAACCTTAAAGTATCTTCTGATTTTTTTTTTTTTTTGAGATAGGGTCACTGTGTTGTCCAGACTAGAGTGCAGTAGTGCAATTACCCTGGGCTCAGGTGATCCTCTCACCTCAGTTTTCATGTTTTTTAAGTAGAGACAGGGTTATGTCATGTTGCCTGGGCTGGTCTCTAACTCCTGGGCTCAAGCAATCCTCTAGCCTCAGCCTCCCAAAATGCTAGGATTACAGGCGTGAGCCACCATGCCTGGTCACATCTTCATCTTTCTAAGCCATTTCTTCTAAAAAAAAAAATAGGTTACAAACAGAACCTGTTTCATAAGGCTGCCATAAGGATTAAATAAGAAAATTATCTAAAATAGAATTCCTGGCACATCCTAAATGCTCAATAAATATTAGATACTATAATGATTTTTCATAAAATGCTTTACTAGAGTGGACAATCCTTTTTTAGATTTAAACATGCAAAGACTTTGACATTTTTGCTCTCTTAAACTTTTCATACCAGTTACAGCTTCCTTCCCCTTTCCTTCAGATTAAACTCCATGGAAGTCTTTCTCTGGGGCTATTTTAATTACCCTCTTTTCCTGTCATCTTGGTTTCTCCCTGGGACATGACCAATCTTCAATCTGAGCTGGGCATGGTGCCATGTGCCTGTAGTCCCAGCTACGCAGGAGGCTGAGGTGGGAGAATCACTTGAGTCTGAGAGTTTGAGGGTATCATGATCTCCAGGTGCGCCTATGAAACTACTGCACTCTGCCCAGAGCAACACAGTGAGACTCTGTCTCAAAAAAAAAACAACACACACACACACACACACACACACACACACACAAACTTCAGTTTGAACCTTTTGAACCTTTTTATTTGTACTTGTTTAGTGAAGTTGCTGTGGGCAAGGCAGCTTCTTCGGCAGGGCAGAAGCCAAGGGGCAGTCAACCTTCCTAGGCAGAAGAAATATCTAAGAGTCTGTGGTCCAAAGAGGCATGCTACTCCAAGAGAAACGCCCAATTCAGGGTGGAGAAGGAGGGATGAGCACACTCAAGTGTGATGCTTCTTTGAGTGCACAGTCAAGAGAGCCCTTGGAGCAGGCAATTACAACATTACCTGGGAGGCCCCTGATCCCCAACATATGGCAAGTGGAACCCCATCCACCCCTAGGTCTACCTGGAAAAAGTAAAAAGCTCACTTCTCCTCTCCCGTTGCAGTAAGAGTATGGCATGAGCAAGTAGATTGGAAAGATCTACCCAGCAAGTTAGAGTCCAGTGGCAGCAGGGTAATAGCATGCTTGACAGAGAAACTGAGATAGAAACCCAATCGTATGGTTTGCACTAACACATGAAGGATGTGGGGAAGACTGATGGGTGATGGGCATGGGGGCGTGTGGCCTTCCCCAGGGCTCTGTGAGGCTGGATCTGAAGTAGCATATGCTCCATGTCCTGGGCTGTACTTAGAGACAGAGGCCATGGGCAACTCTACCTGGGAACATCTGGAGAAGAGAGGAAATAGTGCCCTCGTTTTAACGAAACATTCCACATGGCTGCTGCCTGTCATCAGGCTGCACCTTGAAGACAGGTTAACACACAATACCCAGTGTGTCACTCGTTGTAATAGACAAATATGAAAAAGATCCTGGAAGCAGAGTACAGAATTTACACTAGGGCCCTAGACAAATGTCTGTGGGTTGACTATCGAATGAGGCCTCAGCACTCTGGAAACAAAGCGGCGAGAGCCTCTGCCTTTCCCTGAAGGTGTCAGGAAGTCTTCCAGAATAGTTGGAATTGAGTGAGTCAGAGTATGAAGAGGAAGGAAAGAGCATTTTACGCAGAAGGAGCTGTGGCCATAGGTAGAGAGGTAAGAGTATGTGTACTTGACGGAGGCCAAAAGTTTGATGCGGTTGGAGGAGAAGACAAACGAGACTGAGAGGAAGCAGGAAACAGAGTAAGAGAGGCAGACATAAAAGGACCAGTGACATGCGAAGGAGCGTGAATCTTAAAGGAAACAGAGTCAAGAGAAGACAGTGAGAAGGCCAAGGATATGGTCAAATACAGCAAGACATATTTCTGAGAAGATTGTGTGTAAGTCAGATAGAAATATGTGAAGTTACCCCAGTGTTTCGACCTTTATAGCTACTTAGGTAACTCTGGCTCCTAAAACTTTAGCCTTCTATATCCGGTACCATCACATACTACCAAAATATCAAGGTCATCATGATTATTAAATTACTTAAATATTCTTATGATTATTCATAAGATGATCTGCTAATGAGGCCATCAGAAACTAAGAAAGGACTGTGCATCAAAAAGGCACAGAACTCGGAATCAGGAGAGTTGTATCACTATTCCTGGGAGGGTCCTTGAAGGATGTAGCACAGGAGATATTGATTGGTTATTTACAGTCTATGGTAATTGAGTTCCTTGAGGGTCAGATTTGACAAAGGAGAAGGAGAATGCTAAGGATATGGGGGACTAGAGTTATCATCCTGCTCTAAATAACCCATAAGTAACATGGGATTTGGACCACATGTGTTAAGAGACAAAGTCCTGAAAGTCTGCTGAATCCTAATAGTTTCTGGAAAATGTGTGAAGAGTTCCCCTAGTTTCTGAACAGAGTGGTACCTGGAATACCACAACAGCATGAGTCAGTTGGAAGATGTCTAGCATCAGACTGGAGCTAGTCCATCACATGATATTGCAGGCTACTAATTAGAGCTCACTTTTGCACATCAGTTAATGTGGCTACTTAATGGAGAAGTTGCTGTACATTTTTCTTTTATATGCTAATCTCATGGAGCTTTCAACTTCACTTTATTCTTTGATTATTTATTTGTATCTAATTTTAGAAGTAGCACATGCTCACTATTGCAAAAGAATAAAAGAAAATGGAAAGTAATAAAAGCAGAAAGAAATTTTAAAAAGTTGTTTATACTTTCACACACCAGAGACAATCATAGTGACATTTCAGAGTATTTTTCTCTCTGCACTTTTTCTGCATTACTTTTATATAATTGAGCTTATAAAACTCTTACAAGACATGAAAGGGCACCTATGAAGAAAAAGCTCAATGTAGGAATAAAATAAATCAATAGCATATCTTTTAAAAATTATGAAAACATGAAAATCAGGGTAACAGTTGAGTCTGATCTAATAAAAATCAATATAGAAAATACAATAACGTGTTTTTTTTGGTAGGGGGGCAGAAACCAAGATCTGTTTAACACTCGTTATCTCAGTGCTGGAAATAATCCTGTGAAGTAGATTTTGGTGCTGTCATTTTCAAGGTGAGACTCAGTGACATTAAGTGACTTATGTGGATCTCATATCTGGCAGCCCTGTGATTCAAAGCCAGGTTTGGTGGGCACTCAAGCCTCTTTTCCTCATACTCTATTTGGCTGCTTTTTTACTTCTAGAGTTAAAAAAAAAAACCCTCGTAGAGGAACTGTTAAAACGATCAAGTTCTACTAAGTTTTATTTTGAAGTTCTCTAACATATTCTACTAATAGATGTTTGCATATCTATGGCTGCCTTTCCCCAGGGACATCCCCTGATCCCGAGTGTAGTGATCAGAACTCAGGTTTTCAAAATCCTTTACGGTTAATTCACACAGTGCTTTCTAGATTTCATCAGTGGGATGTGTCCACAAGGGACAAAAACTGAAAGTGAGAATTCTGAGAAAATGAGATTGTCTCAGACACCCCATGTGCTCACATGAGTGGTGGCAGAGATGTGAGGTTTACTTGGATGCTGGTGGTTGCTCAGCTGAGTGTCTGAGGCAGAGCTGGCAACAGGGATGTGATCGTGGAGGTTGCATTAAAGCTAAAAATCCTGGCATTTTCTATTTGATATTGGTAGTAGTGACAGTCATGACTCCCTTCTCAACAGCCTTCCATTGCATGTGTGTGTGTGTGTGTGTGTGTGTCTTAAAGAAAAAATCTTATTGAGATACATTCGCATTCTATACAATAAATCCATTTCAAGAGTACAATCTGTTTTTTAGTCTAGTGATAGAATTGCATATTCATCATTACAATGGATTTTAGAATATTTTTATTACCCCCAGAGAAACCTCATACCTGTAGCTGCCAATTCTCAGCTTTCTATCCACTCTTCCCTCCAGCTCTAGGTAACTATGAATCATCTTTCTGTCTATTTGCCTATGCTGGACATCTAATATAAATAAAATCGTACAGTATGAGTCCTTTGTGACTGGTTGCTTTCATTTACCATGATGTTTTCAAGGTTCACCAGTGTTGCAGCATGGATTATACTTCATTTCTTTCTGTTGCTGAATAACAACAGAAAGAAAATTTCTTTTGTGGGCACAGCCTTGAGTCTGATTTCTAGCCTTCTTAAGGATTCTCAGATATCCTTTTACGTATCTTTTCATAAACCCATTTTCTGCTTAGATTAGCCCGAATGAATTGTGTGCACAACTAAGAACCCTTACTGACACATATGGATACATGAAAACTGATGTTAAAAAGTCACTTAAACCAAGCCAACTATAAACTAGATAGTCTCCAGAAGAGGCATTCAAACTCTGATCTTCTCTGAGTTCATAACTTGTAGAAATAAACTATTAGCCAGATGCCAAGACCACACGAAAAGTCAGCTGACCTCAGGAACCACTCTGACAGGGGGATCTCTTAAGACTGAATATTGGTTAGGGATAAGAACACCACTTCCCCTTTAGCTGGCTCCTGCTGTGCCTCTCCTCTTTCCATTGGGGAATCTTCTCCATAGGAGGCATCTAGCTCCTCCACCTCGAGCCAGGCATCTCTGCCAAGCCCCAGCCTTATATCTCCAACTCCTTGGTCTCTCTTGTTTTTACCTGAAATCCTACTTGGCCGTGAGGGATTTCATAATCTTTCCCTTGAACCACTGTCCTCTCTGACCTTCCTCATTTTCCTTGGTGGCAAGGGAACTTGAAAGCTGAATTTCACAGTCTTCTCTTGGCCAGGGATTGAAATTTCAGGGTCAGGTTTGTACCTTCTTTCTTTTCTAGTCATTTGCTCTTCATGTCCAAAAATGACCAATTCCTGCTTTTTCTTTTCCTTTCTTCAGGGTTTTTATATTGCTCCTTCCTTATTCCCGCACAAACCACTGTTCTGTTGAGGCCTGCATTAGCTCTCTCAGATGCGTTGGATAACTTTTTTTTTTGGTCCAATGAGGCATTTTATTTCTAAATATATATTACATTCCCAGAAAAAGAATTTCAGGTTTTTTTCTCCTGTGTGTTTTTGTCTTGCTTCTTTGTGGTCCATGATGCCATCTGAGATTATCAGTATGATGAAACCAAACAGGTGAGATGGGAGCAGATTATTCTGGCATTTTTCTAGATCTGTGAGTTGCACATCAAATCTGGGGCTGATCACACCACACTTGTATAACCTGCCTGTGAGATTCACAATTCACCCAGCTCTGTGATCATCAGTGATTTCAAATTTCCCAATTTGGAACACCATCTAATAAGAGCTGGCATTTGCCTCTCTTTTCAGCATTGTTGATACTCTTGAGAGCATCGGCCAGGACATTCATGTGCACCATTGTGACAGTGGGGAAAGATGGTGGAAGGAGCAAGAACTTTCTAATGGGGTTCTGCATTTCCTGTCTTCCCTTCCAATCCAGTGAGTGGTCTCTGAACTTTGGATCATGTGTCCCTACCAATAATAAATTTGCATACACCCTCCCAACATTTACATACATAGGTAATATATCTCACTTATTAGGTAGCTAAATATACTACTAAAATACTATATTTGCCTTGAGGATATACACACAAAAATAATTTTTAAAAGAATGAGATTGAGAAAATGTAAGTAGATGTTGTGAAATTTTTCTTTCTGACCACAATAAATCATCTTGTCCATGAGTTGCAAGACCATTGCTCTCATTGGTTCTCTGTGCTGAGCCAGAACAGTCTTCACACTGCCGATATGACCATGTTGCTTTCCTGCTCAAGCCTTCCAAGATCCCCAAGTAGAATATAGTTCTAATACCTTCCTCAAATAGTGGGATTTGAGCTGCTTTTAAAAATCTTTATCTCAAGACAACTCTGCTCATGTAGTTGGTTGGTTTCTCTAGCAAGCCCAATCTGGTGTCGTCTCCAGGACTTAGTTCCTGAATCTGGAAAGCCATCTCCAGCTGTGCCTTCTTTCCAACTCTTGATCTAAGGTAAGGGCCTTGAGCTTCACTCTAAGAATACAAAATCCCACAGGCCCTTGTGCCAAATGTCTGGTGAGTTTTAATTTTAAAATTTCTTAAATATATTTATTGAGAATTTCAGTATTCAAATGTCTTTTACATGCATCTTACATTTACATTCTCAACCTGTAAGTTGGTGATATGGTAGGTATCACTAACCCCCTTTCCAAAGGGAAAGCTGAATTTCACAGTAGTTGAAGGACCTACTCAAAGTCATATAGCTACAGAGAGGCCAAGCTAGACCTTGTCTCCAGATTTGACTGGCTCTGGAGCTCATGGTTTTCTTACCATCCACTGCTCCTCTGGTAGAACGATGAGAAAAAAAATGACAAGTTAGTTTTAGTTTAGTCCATCCCTTGGAGCCTGTCTCCCACCTTGCCGTCATCACCATTTGGAACTACTTTGGCCTCAAATCCATTGTTCTCAAGTGGGGATAAGCCATTCACACCTAACCACTTCACAAGGCTGCTGGCAGGATTAAAGAGCTAATGTTTGCAAAATACTTAGAGCTTCAAGAAAACAGAGGCTCCAAAGAACTACAAAGGGTTATTAAGACAATGAACTTTAAATCCCCTTAACAAGCTCCCTCCCCTTGGAGCTAATCTGGTGTGGATCTTCCTCTTCCATCCTAAATCCCTGGAAAGTTTCTCATCTCTGTATCTTGAGCAACTCTCCGGGGATTTAGGATGGAAGAGGAAGATCCACACCAGATCAGCTTTCTTGTCTTCTTCCACTTCCAGGACTTTCACACCTTTCAAATACTAGCCGTGGTATTTTAATATAGCTTATGGAATCCTTACAATGTTTAGAATCCTGGCTTAATGAGGGCCCTTACAGAGCATCTAATCCAATTCTTAATTGCACAGGTGAAGGCAAAGGCTCAGGAGAAGCAGAGATGTGAGAGAACAGTGGCAATGTAGTCATGAGCCCCAAGTTACACAGCATCCCTGCACTTAGGAGCAAGGCTGGAGAGATTCACATAACCTATCCTTTACTCCTTCCGAGGTCAGCTTCATCGGTGTGTGAGCTGGGACTGGGCCTAGGATGGAAGGGCCCCCAAATACATCCAGCCAGTCCCAATCCAGGGCCAGATCCCCATACTAGGGAAGCAGCTTAGTGGATCGAAAGAGCACAGAATGGTGTTCACGTCCTTAGGCTCCACCCCCAGCTCCATCCCTTTGTTACTGTATGATCTTGGGCTGGATTTGACCCACGGGGTCTCGTTTGCCGACTTCTATCGTAAAGCACACATCTGAGCATGTTGCATTCATGCTTAATGCTACTTCCTGCAGGCATCAGACCCTTGTTAATATGAACCTTGTCTACCTCATGCCTTATTTATTTATTGATAGATAGAGTCTTGCTCTGTTGCCCAGGCTGGAGTGGAGTGGCATGATCATAGCTCACTGCAGCCTCCAACTCCTAGGTTCAAGCCATTCTTCTACCTCAGCCTCCTGAGTAGCTGGGACTACAGATGTATGCCACCACACCCAGAAAATGGTTTTTATTTTTCATAAAGATGAGGTCCCATTTTGTTGCCCAGGCTGGTCTCAAACTCCTAGGTTCAAGCAGTTCTCCTGTCTGGGCTTCTCAAAACACTGGGATTGCAGGCATGAGGAACTGTGCCTGGCCCTGCTTTATTTCTTGACATGGGCATTTCTGCCAATCCCTAGGAGTTCTCTGCACATTCTGTTTCCTCTGTCCCTATCTCTTGTCTTGTCATGTGCAGTTCATTTTATGCCCAGAACACTGTTCTTCCCCATCTCATTGGCTTGGAATATTCTCTTACTCCATTAGAAACATTAGAACACACCTTCAGCCACCTACTTGCTCACTCATGGCCATTCTCTTACTCAACTTAAAGTCTGAAAGTTTCCTTCTCCCTTCACCCTTCACCTTCACCTTTAACATCTATAAGTGAATGTCACAAATATGTGTTGTGTGCCCACCAGCGTCAGGGACCAGGTCAGGACCTAGGGAAGCAGGAGGACATGGCTGCCTTCCTTGAGCAGGCACATAATTAGAGACCGGCAAGAATGTGATGATGGAGGCGAGGACAGGATACTAGGAGGACAGAGGAGGGCTGGACAGAGGGTGGATGTCAAGGAAAGCTTCCTGAAAGAGGCTGATGCTAAGCTGGAGTTAGAAAGGCACTTAGGAATTAACCAGGAGGAGGGTAGGAATGAGAGATGGAGTAATTCAGGTGAAGCAGGCAACATATGTGGATGAAAGGATTCTCAGAAGGGCTTCATGTTCACATGTCTCTGTCACTGCACTGTCTCCTCCATTAGGCTGTGAGAGTCTCCAGAATAACAATGCTTCCTTGTTCATTCACAGGGAGATAGCAGAGCTTAGGCCAGGGATGGACAAACCATGGTCTGTGGAACAAATCCAGCCTGATGACTACTTTTGTATGGTCTGTGAGGTAGAAGTGGTTTTATATTTTTAAATGGTCAGGGAAAAATCAACAGAAGGATAATACTTTAAGAAACAAAAATGTCATGCAATTAAATTGCAGTATGCATAAATATCATTTTCTTGGAACCCAGCCATGCCATTCATTTATGTATTATTAATGGCTCTGCTTTGGAGCTACAGCGGCAGACTCAAGTCCTTGTGATAGAGAAAATCAGGCCCATGAAACTCAAAATATTTATTATCTGGCTTTCAACAGAGAAGGTTTGTCGACCCCTCGCTTAGGCTGTAGAATCAGGCTACCTAGGATCAAATGCCAAACCTCCTTCCTCCTACCTTCGTGACATTGGGCAAAATACTTAACCTGTCTGTGTCACTGTTTCCTCATCTGAGGATTAATTTAGGGCTGTTATGAAAACTGGGTTAACATGTTGAAATAGGAAATGTTTAGAAGAGTGCCTTGCATGTAGCAAGCACTCAATAGATATTTATTATTATTGTCGTTGCGGCTGCAGAACCCAGTGGCAGACCTGGTGCATTCTATTACTCACAGGGTGTTTGTTGAAAGAATGAGTGAGCAAGTAGGTGGCTGAAGATGTGTTCTGAAGACCCTCACCTGTTTCTGGGCAGCCTTTCAAAAAAGTAGTGATGGGAACCCTGGCCGCAGAGTGCCTATCCCACTTGCCTTTTCCTCTGGCCAGCATTTCCAGAGCATCTGCTAGCAATCTGGGTCTTGTGGCATTTTTCTCGTTGTGCTGTTAATTTAGAAATGAATTTTCAGGCTGTGGATGGAGGAAAAAGCAAAGGGTGGGGGAGGGACTCTATCAAGTATGGACAGAGGGGAGCCACAATTACAGTTTAGGCACAAGAGATCACGTTTCCTGAGAGCAGGGGGCCCCCAACATAAACAACTTCTCTAAGAAAAAGAAAAGAAACAATCATTTCCTGGAGCCCCTCTTGGGTCCCACTGGGAAAGGGTCCTCTTTAGCATTTGCAACTTGCTCCAGCCTCCCTGGGAAGCCATGCAGACACGGAACAGAAGGGCAGCTTTACTCATTTGTAAGTGAAATATTTTTGTGGCTACAAGTCTCCTTTGTGGTTTGGAATTAGGTTGTTACCCCTGGTGAGGCATTTGTCCTTTAAAAACCAGCCCAGAACACTCTGAGCATCTCCAGTGGCACTCTGAACTCATTCTTCAGGGAGTGGTTTTATCTATAAATTGACTGGGACTCCAGAGCTTCTGAGCCAAGCCCAGTCCTGGGTCATTACAAACCCTGTTTCTTACAGGTTTAGGTTCCCACATTTACCCTAACATTAGTTTCTGAGTTATTCAAAGGGTAGCCTGTGGATTCCCATCTGCCTTATCCATGTATTGCCAAAAGCTAGCAGAGATGAGAAGAGTAGGTACCACCAACTATGGGTCCAGTTGGAGGGACGGGGAGAGTACTTGGCAGCAAAAGAATTCTTTTCAATGAGCTGAGCCCCCAGAGGCTGAACCCTAGCAAAGGAGAAACATCGCAGCCAGTGGGCCAATTGGTGATCATATGTGTATACTTCCATCTCCGTTCCTCGTTTTCAGATGGGAAAGGGTGCAGCGTGTGACTTATTCACTTACCTCCCAGTACATCAAGAACTGGAATCTTGCTTCAATAGTAATTACCATGATTATAATTCCCTGTGGAACTTGTAGAGTGAGCTCCAAAAACAATTCCTCAAGCTTGTCAAACCACTGCGTCGATTTGCTTATGAAAGGCAGTTCTGTAATTACAATATTAAGTGCCAAGCCTTGCTGTGCAAACTCTTGAGTCATAAGATATTAAGCTTAATTGAACTCCATTGAAGGAGGCATGCAGCATCACGCACTCAGCTTTCTGAGTTGAGATGAGCCCAAGCTGAAAACTTCACTCCAGGAAAGTGGACAAATTACCTGATTTATTAGCCATTCTGTGATCGCAGTGTTATATAAGTCAGTGCACCTGCCATAGGAAGCTGTTTTCTTTCTGACATTTCAAAGCTGTAGGGGTTACTAAGTGAGATCCCACCCTGTCTTATAAAACTTTCAGTCCTTTTTGGCTATAGCCCAGCACTGAGGTCTGGCCGTGGCCCTGAACTCATTTAGTCATTCATTCATTCATTCATTCATTCATTCATTCATTCTATATTGAGATTTTTAGTGTGCCAGGTCCTGTGCTGAGCATGGTAGAGGCTGAGATAAATAAATATAACATATTCTATGTCTTCAAGAAACTCACCATTGGTTTGGGGGGTTGGGCTCACAAACAGGTGATTAACCTACAATGTGAAAGTACCGTAATAAAAAAATGTTCAGGAGGAGCTGACAAAGGAGTGTCTCAGCCTACCTTGGAGAAGTCAGATAAGGTTCTAAGGGGGGTTACCACCTAACTGATTCTAGAAAGATGAGTAGTTGTGAAAGGCTGTGGGATGTTCTGAGCAGAGGGACCAGCATGTGCAAAGGTGTGACTGAGTGAAAGAACTCTACATATTTCAGGAAGCTATGAATACTTCACTGTGATTTTAAAATGATATATGCCTATACATGTACATGTACACAAGCACGCGGACAGAGGTTGTGAAGAGGCTCAGGAAAACAGGAGCCAGTAATGAGATAAACTTTGTTGGTCATATTAGAGCCATCCCCAAACCCTTCTCCCAGAAAGAGGGTCAGAATCTAAGTACTGTATTTTGGGGAATCTACATGAAAATATGGAGGCAATCAAGCAGACTTCACACACGCAGACCCTGACACACACCATACACGTGGTCACAACCTCCTCTCCCCACAAAATACACAGGTGCTCCTGCTGGATGTGGCAGCAACCAAATGGATACATACCTTTTTACACACACAGAAAATGACCCAGGTGCCCTCAGGGACACACCCACATATTACAACACAAGTTCAATCTGGGGCTCGTTAGCAGCAAAGCAAGTTTTCCCCTAAAATGAGTGGGGTGATCAATCTTTGCTAGCTGATGGATTGCCTCACTGATGAATATGCCATGCTTACAATCACAGGCTTTCATTAATAATTGAATCATCCTTCACTTTGGCTAAGATATTAAAAAGAAAGAGAGGCACACACTTGAATCCATTTATTTCAGGACTTTTGATTCTTTTGTTTTTAAGAAAGGGAAACCAAAGATTTCATGAGGAGAAGAAAAGAAACATTTATTACGTCCTCTTGGTGTTCCGTGTTTTTAATATTATTTTAAAGCTAATTTTCTGAGCAACACTAGTGGTGGCTAAATTACTATTTTCACTTTAAAGGTGAAGACACGGAGCCTCAGGGAGGTTAAACAACTAATCAAGGTCACCCAGAGTGTAGATCAAGGGCTGAATCATGCAATAAAAACTGCTTTTTCTTCTGATAATAATAAGAAGAAGAATGGAGGAGGACAATTACAGTATTTTTTATCAAGTAAATTTTACATATTTTTTTCAAATTAATCAATTGATATTTTCATTAGATAAATCAATCACTGGCCTCGTTGAGATGCAGACCAGAGCAATAGAAGAATAGTAGGTGTGTGTTATTGCTTTCCTTCCACAAGGACCCAGAAGAGACATGTCATTGCCAGCTGGCTGGATCCACAGTGCTGATACATAGCGACCTTCAGAAATGAGACCTGTGGTGCATCCTCTGCTGAGTATGCTCTGGGGCTAATGAGGCCAAGTTCATGAGCCTGATCTTCTCCTAATCCATTTAGCTTCACCATATTCTTCCCTTGCCAGCTTGCAACCGAGAGGCTAGAGAAAAGATGTACTGTTATGCACAAGTGCATCAGTCTACAAGAGTAATCATTCCAAGTTTGAGGTCAATGACCAGCATATCAGAACTCAGCACAGGCCTAATGGTCTGAGACAGAGAGACAGACCATCTGGCCAGTCCTCAAGGCTGCAGATTTCCAAGGTAAAACTTGGAATTCCTCGGCCCCTTTGGGGTTAGAAACAATTGAAGATCTTTTTGGTTTAATTGTGTTAGAAGAGTTAAGAGTTTTTCTTTAAGCTCTTTGAATGAGTAAGTAATTGCCCAGACAGTTTTTTTTTGTTTTTTTTTTTCTACCTGAGACTTTCCTTTTGTTGCTGAATGAATAGCATCAATAATTACTGGCACTTTGCTCATTATCCTAATGTGATAAGCAATGCTAATCTCTATCCTTATTTAGAAATACTTCTACTTGTGTGCAATGTTTAAAAAGAAGCTGTGAGATTTCATTTTATTTCTCTCCATTTCAATTCTAAGTGAGTTAGAATACAAGGAGAATATGTTCTTGCTGCTCCTGGCTCAGCATTCTGAAGCATGACTAATATAACTCTATCTCAGGAATAACCCAGTGCTGTTGAACTTTTCCTTGGGAGGTTCTGAGAGACGCTTGGAGATTTGGCAACAAGGTTATACTAGGTCATATTATTCAGACCTTTCTGATAGCAGATATCCTGGGAGACTGGTATCTTTGATTGGCCTGTCATTTCCAGGCTTTTATAGTGTGGAAAGAGCAGTGAGAGGTTAGTCAACTAACAATACTTCAGACTTAGTGAACAGCTAAGTGACTTTGAATAATTCATGTCCACTCTCTGGACTCCAGTTTTCTTCTCTGTAAAATGAAGGGCTTGTGCCAGAAGCTTCCTCATAGGTATGTTATCAGAAGTTTAGCAATACAGCAAATATTTATTGAGCACCTACTATGTTTAGGACATTGGAATAAATGCCACAAATGAAAAGGTGAATCACAACTAGTAGTATCTTCTGAGTTTTCAGAAACTAGAGGGAAAAGCAGATACTGATGGTGTCAACACATGTGCATGCTGTGTCAGAAATCTATACCATCTATTTTTCTATGAAATGTTCTCCGTGTATTCACACCCATGGATAAACTGGCTTTTGAATCAATGGAGTAAAAGGCGTTAAGCTGTAGGAGTTCTCAGGACAGGAGTTGGTATGAAAGCATGGGGAGACTGATTAATTTGGGGAAACTCATTCAGTTCCCCGTGTTGTTGTTTTTACCTTCCTGCAACAGTGTTCTCTGTAAAAACAACAGCAAGCCATGGAGATAGAAGCTCCATCAACAAGCCTGTTATTAATTATTATCACAATGATCTGAACCAGCCTGCTGAGCTTTTTGATGTTTGCTCAGCTCCATGGATTAAGATGAAAATCTGGGTGTGATCTCTATCATTGTCACATTAGGATCCATGGCCCATTAATCTCAGGCTACAAATGACCATAGGTAACCTCAAATGTACACATTTTACCCAGGGGCTCTACGCACCCGCTCCGTGCTCCCTGCTTCGGTTCCCACAAAACTTGAGGCTTGAGAAAGCTTTTCTGGGTGAAATCTAGCCAGAATGGTGTACTTTCCCTAGATTCCAGAGTCATACAAAATGTTTTCCAAGTTGCTTCCCTTCAGGTTGAATCCCCAGTGGCCATGGGAACTTGCCAAACGAGATACTTTCCAAGACTAATATCTTGACAACAAAATATGTAAAAGATGAAAGAAAAGGCTGGGAGAGGGCATGCAAACATCAAAACTTTAGGCTTGAACCCAAGATCTAAAGAGAGAGCAGAAGGATGTCAGGGGAGTGCTTTAAGCAGCTGTGGGGTTAGTAAGGAAATCCTGGGTTCTAATCTCAACCCTGCTTTTGCTTCATTTATGACCTGGGGATAGAGTACCTAGGACCATGGTTTTTGTTCAGAGCTCTGTAACCTTACTTATATAACCGAATTTCCCTATGCCCCCCTGTAAAATGAGAATATGAATATATCTATCTATATATATCTATATATATATAGATATATATTCAGAGAGCAAATACATCACACTTATAACCATCTCTGCCCACTTTTCTGGCTCCCAGGAGCCATCAGAAAATACCTCCTGGAAGGCCAAGACTCTATCACCCAGCTTTCCTTCCCCAGGAATACAATCATGCTGATGGGCTAGCCTGGGGAGATATGGTCTAGCCTAAGGTTTGGGCTCCTCTGGGTGGGTGATCTAGTGAGGAAGTCAGGTAGTTCACACTCTAGGGGTCTTTCCAAATGATGATTATTTGCCTTTTGCTATCTTGATCAAATTATTTATATACCTCTACCAAATCTCCCATTAAAAGCTTCCCTGACTGCTCTCACTCTCCTTTAGGCCAGATATCAGACAGATTGCGCTACAGGGCGCAATGAACATCAGTGATTTTGCAAAGAGTCTTGGGATGACCGCCCTTACATCTACCCCATGATGACACCATCTTTGTTTTTGAGTCAGGCTATGTGCAGCTGAGAGACAACAACAAAACAACCCTAAGAAAGCTAATAGTCACAACAGCAGCAAATGAGAAAATGATAGGAAAACAAAGTCTCCACAAACCCAAAGTTAAAGGAACATTCTACCTTTTAATATACATGAAAGAGTTTTATAAACTGTCAAGTGTCTCTACACATAGATGTCACAGGGGTAGATGGCCACTGTGAGGTAAGCACTCTTGGTCTCGTATTTGGGGGGCCTGAATAAATGCATTTAATGTACTTTTTGTGAAACCTTGAAAGTCTAATGAATAGCTTGATTTTAAGCTGTTTTAGAACTGATTGAAGGAAGACGACTCAGTTCAGATAAGCAAAAAGGATGTCCCTGGGACTTTATCTTTTTGGATCTATCTTACCTTTCCCCAGGCCCAGTGGAGTATCTCATACAAAGTGGGCATCCCATGAATTAAGAATCTTATTGTGTTTTATCAGTTTATTGGGTACTTCCTAATAATCTCTCACTTTCTCTTTTCTTCCTCTTCTCCCACTAACCATACTCAGATAGCCCTTTTGTGATTATTTATGACAGAGCAGCAATATAGCTCACCTTTGAATGAGCATGGACTATGCAAACTGTGATATGCTAGGTGACTCCTTTAAGTCAACCAGAAATTTATTCTGGCAAGCCTGATCCCTTAAATAACGTCTCCCTTTAAGTCTCCTAATATACACAGGTTGCGTGTGTGAACACATGCTCAGGTCCCCACATTTTATGGAAATGACAACTGAATCATTTTGCAACAAAGGAAGGGCTTTGGGTACTTCTTGGAAGTGTGTCCGAGTGACAAGTTCTGGGCAAACCAGTTGAATAGGTGCACCCCTGAGCAATCAGTGGCCTACTCTGGAAAGAAATGACTTCTGAAACCAGAAGGAACCATGATTATAGAAGTTCCTAAGCTTTCCTACCTATAAGGCTGAGATGCTGTATTTTTACAACAAAAAATCTAGCCACATGTAAAGGCTGCTAACTAGAAGATGGCCTGTTCAGCAGACTAAGAACTACTCACGCTTTTCCACTTAGATTCTCTTGGCCAAAGAGCCCTTTACAGAGCTTCCAGTTTCCAGTCCTGTGTGTGTGTGTGTGTGTGTGTGTGTGTGTCTGTATGTGTGTCCTCTCTTCAAGGTAGTCCTAGAATTACCCTAAGCAGCTGCCTTAGGATCAAGCTTAGGGGCAAGAAAAACAGGGCTGGGTAAGTTCTTGGGGTTTCTGTTTCCATATAGAAGCTCTGATTTTGTTCTCTGTTATATCTTGGGATTCTTTGAATGATTTATTTTAAGCAAAGAGTACTTCTGCTTAATAAAAGTATTTAAAAAGAATTTCTCCTCCACCCCTTTTTGTTAAAGGCAAATTGGGTCTAAGGGATGAAAAGTGAAACTGATCTCTTTAACAAAGACTTCCATGCTGCCAAAGCCAACCCTTTTTCTACTTGACCTCTTGGCAGCATTTGATCCAGTTTATCACTCCCTCCGTCTTGAGTTGTTTTCTTCTCTTGGCTTCCATGACAACTCACCCTCCTAGAGTTTGTCTTCCAGTACTGGCTGATACTTCTCAGTCTTTTTCCTGGCCCCCAGCACTCCAACTCCAAATACTGGCCTTTCCAGGGCTCTCTGACACTTTGTCTCTTCTTCAACTATATGCTTTCCTACGAATCACATCTACTCTCCTAGCTTTAAACTCTGTCCTAATACAAATGATTCCTACTTGCATAACCACACTTCTGATCTCCTCTTGCTGAACTGAAGACTCGTATATGAACTTTGTGTCTTCTCCACTTGAGTGTTTCAAACTAGACACTTTGAAGATTGTAATCTTGACCTCCCTCCTCCCCCAACTTCATTATACTTTGTCCAGCTGTCCCTGCTTAGTAACTGGTGACCGTCCCTGTCGCCTGATATATGAACTAGAGTAATAGTCCTATGTGTTGAATGTGTTGCCAATAGGACTGCCCCTGAAACATGGGCAAAAAGTTAGAATCTCTTTCTCTCACCCCTACCTTTCATCCATCAGCATCAAGACTCTAGTTCATAAGCATACATCAAGTCCTGGTCTACAGACACTGTCTAAACTTGTGCTATCTGTTCTTTACCTATATCAATGAATAGCCTCTTAACAGGTCTCATTGCTTCTACTCCTACCTCCACTTCCCTCGTAATCCATTCTCCCTGTGCTTTTAAATGTGTAACTCATATCATATTATTCTCCTGCTCAAAACCTTCTGAAGACCACCTATTGCATATGTAATAAAATCACCATTCTTCCCCAGGCTTGTAGAGCCCCTGCCTTCCTCACTGACCTCATGTGGAACGACTCCTACATTCACTCCCCGAGCTCCAGGCACACAGGCTTACTACTGATTCCTGGAACATCCCAAGCTCAGTTTTACATCAGGATCTTGTAAGAGAAGCTGACTGCCTGGAATGTTTTTCTCCTAGGTCTCAAACTCAAGTCTAAATATTACTGCTGGCCTCCAAAGAAACTTTCCTTGACTTCCTTTTCAAATGTTGCCTTCCCAGGCACTTTGTAGCATATTTCTTTCTTTTAATTCAAATACTTATTATCTAACACTTCTTTTTCCTTTCTTTTCTTATCACTTAATGCACTATCTCCCTCCCATCAAAGTCCATGGGAACAGGAATCTTGCCTGTCTTGTGCAATGCTTTTCCCCAGACCCTAGAACAGTTCTCAGAACACAATTAACATTCAATGGGTGTTTATTGAACAAATGAATGAAAGTGACTCTTTCAAAGACACTCAATCCTGGCAGAACCAGGCTGCCAAATTCCCATGTCAATGAAAGACTCATGAACTGACTTTTAGAGTCTCTGTTCAGGACACAGTGTTTTATGGATCTATGTAATGACTTCCTTCCCAATGAGCAAAGAAAAGAAATAAAGTTCTTTGAGATATAACCTGTAGAATTACAGGAATATTTTACTGCCTAGAAAATAATCTACTTATTCAATAAACATTTATTGAGGGCCTATTACATGGAGGTTAGGCGCCAGGAATATAAACATGAACAAGATACAATCTCACCCTCTTCTGTAGACAAGGATAGAGACATTTAAACACATGATGACGGTATTAACATTTTAGTGGACATAATAATAGCCAGTGCTTACTGAGCACTTAGCAATGGGGCACTCTTCTGAGGACTTAAAGTACTTGACACATTTATATCTGTGTGGTATACACTACTCTTTCCCTCATTCTACAATTGAGGAAACAGAGTCATAGATTAGGTAATTTGCACAAGGTCAAAGAGAGCATGTGCAGAGCTGGGCTTTGCATCCTGATGGAGTATTGGGGAGCATGCCCCCTCAGCATGATGCTCTGCTGCCTCTCTCCTACAGGTGTGCAGAAAGTGATGTGGGGACACAAGAAGCAATAATTCTGTCTAGATGGTGAGAAAGATTCAGTGAGGAATTTACTATGGAAATGACCTTTGAGCTTGGTACTTGCAGGTTGAGATGGTGTTCCCCCTAGGGAGATGTTGTGGGGGTACCCAAGGTAGAGAAACAGCTGGGCAGAGCCACTGAGTTGCAAAAGGGCATCACTGTCTTGGAAATTTTGTGAGATTTTGTGGGGCTGGCACATCATGAGTAGTGAAGAAGAGATGCGAGGTAAAAATAGAGATAAATGCAGGGGCCGTGATGAGAAGTTTCTTCTATTGCAGATTAAGAATGAGGTTTACACCCTTGGCAATGGGGAGCAACTAGCTGATGAATGACACATTCTAAGTTTGCTTCAGAAAGGTCCTGTAAAAGGTGGATAGGAGAAGGGGAGAAAAGTCAAAAGGAGAATATTTAAAAACTTCTTGCAGTGGTACAGGCAGGAGATGCTTAGGACCCATGGGGCCTCATGGCTCCTGTCTCCTAGGGGTGAGGGTGGTGTCCCTCGTGGTTTAATGCTGCGGTGGAAGGAGAGGGAGGGCAGTAGTCACCTAGGGTGTTTGCTGAAGGCACATACAGGCGATTTCTCCAGCCACCAAGGAAATCAGCACAGTTGCCCTGGCCTCCGTATAGCCGCCCCACCCTCTGACTCCAGCCAGCTGTTGGCAGAACTCTGACATAGCCTCCTCAGCACTGCTGTGGCTTCGGGCTTTGATAGGAAAAGGCTGCTGTCTTCTTGGTAAGGGCTGCGCCTCAGCCCAACACAGAAGTGATGTCAGTGCCTTTCTGTCCTGCCTGTCTCAGAGTTCTTTCAAAACAGGCTTTAAAAACATGCTGAGGTCACAAGAGAATGTGTTAACTTGGTTGGTGGATTATTATCCTTTTATCACTCTTGTGATTGGCTAGAGGAGATGAGCTCTTCAGTACTTAAACAAGGAAGCATGGGAATTTCCATGATCTCTCTCTAGAATTGATGAATGGCAATAATTAAAAGATCAGTAGCAAGTCCTTGCCCTCAGAAAGAACAAGACTTCTAAGTTTTTCCCATAGCACTCAAAATGAGTAGAAAGAAAGTTTTGGTTTTTGAATTTTAAATAAACAGATCACAATAAATTTTGCATAGGAAAGAAATCCTAAATAAAAATAATCCCACTGACCCTCTCTGCAAAAGAGTTGTCCTCTATAGTGAAGACCCAGTGGCAGCCAGCTGTGGTCAAAATGTCCTCAGTTATTGTCCTGGTAGCAAATGGAAATTGTCCTTCCTTCAACTTCTCATACCTCTCCTCATCAGAGCATTTTCACAGGTGCATAGTGGCATCCCAAATTGCTCTCCATGCCAAAATCTTTCAGGACAAAATCTAGGAGTTTATAAGATGAGTAGCTAAAGGTGATATGTTCTCAATATTCCCTTCTAGTTTTAAAAAAATTATGGTTTTCTTTTTTTTTACACTAAGCACCTACCTGGAAGTCCTGATATTAGCTTTATTTCAACTCTTGATCCCAGTGGTTAAAAATGTAACTGCTATCAATATAGTTATTACAACAATACTTTGTTGTCATCAACTTGGACGTATACTGTGATTTTATCCAACATAAAACATTTGTAGAGAGCTGCAGATGTTTTTAGACGTAGAGATCTTTTATCAGCTTAAGGATTCCACTGTCCTTACCACATTAGTGAAGATGTGAGCTATGATGCTGGAGGATTTTAGTATGCTGAAGAACTGTTGCCGCACGCTAGATGTCTTAAAAGGATTGCAGCTAGTTGTTTAAGGTGGAAGTATTTAAAAGGGTATTCCAAACACAAGTTATAGGAAATACTTTGAGGCAAAAAATTTCCATTGTATACTAACTTTAGAATAGGGTACATATTTTTGTTTTGGAGATTTATAATACAATAAAGAAACTGTGTTTTGTCCAATTCCGTTTACGTACAGCATTTGTTATACTTGGTATTGACCACAGAACCATAGCGTGCATGTGTGTATGTGTGTGCAACAACATAGAAACTGCAGTATGATTCTCTAATGTTTGACTAAAAACAAATGCAAGGCACATGACTACAGCCAATGTACTGTCCTGTGAATGGATTTTTCATTCAGGTTCTATTGCTGTTAGCTCTCATAGATCTTTCTGAATTTGGGATAGTCAGTTTTAAGTTTATTCTCATGACCTTCTCCAGCCTTGCTGTTTGCCATACCATGGCATTTTTCTTCCTTACCTGTGTTCTAGGTTTCTCCCCACCTCCAAATCACTCATCACTTGAGGGTTAGTTGGACTCCATCATCATCAGGCTCCTCACACTGCTCTTCCAGGTCACAGCTAAACAACTGAAATGCCATTCCAGATGTTTCTCAGATGCCTTTGTCCCCACATTCATTGAACCAGTTGATAACGTACAAAGTTATTTCATTCTTGGAATGCCACCGTCCTCCATCTTCTAAATACTGAACTGCCAAGGTTATTCCTGATACATCAGCCACCCCTTCTCTGCCTCTATATATCCCTTTTTCTTTCCTCTCTCATTCCAAATAAAGTAAGATACTACCTGTTAAGCATCTATTATGTATTTTACATATTTTATCTCATTTGATCTTCACATTGGAAATCAGATGTAGTAGTCCCCTCTTACTGTTGAGAAACCAAGGATCACAGAGCTTGAGACACTTGTTCAAGGTCACACTGCTAGTAAGTGGCAGGATAAGAATTCACATTTTAATTTCTTTTTCTACTTCTATATCTCAAATAGGGCATGGGTACCACTGGGTGAGAGAGTAGGCAAAATTGCTGGCCAGGTATGGAGAATCTACAACTATCTACACCACTTAACATCATGGAAAGAAAGTAAATAATACATTTTCAAGGTAAAACAAATCAGTCCATCATATGAGCTAGAATACATACTCAGAAGAAATGTTAAGATGGACCTTAAGTCTACAATGGAATGTTGTGACTCCCAGGGATGTCACCTTGCTCTTGTTGACTGACACACGCTAGGCTCTCAGTATAGCCACTAGCAGCAGCAACAGCACCACTGTTATTCTTTTTACTATGTCCCAGAATCTGTGCTCAGATGCTGCAGGTAAGATGGTGGTAGATAAAACAGATAAAACAGTTTCCACCCTAATGTAGTTCACACTCTAGTGGATAAGAAAGGAAATCACCATGCAATGTATAATTGCAAACTGCAGTGAGTGTGGGGAGTTATGAGAGTGTACAGCTGGAGGAACTGATTTAGTCGTGGGGAGGAAGAGGCAAGGGTGACGACGAAGGCTCCCAAGGGCAATGATAATGAACTGAGATCTGAAGAATAAGTGGAGTTAAGTGAGGGAATTAGGATGTGAAAAGTGCTCCCCTGGGAAGGACCAACGATATGAAGGCTTCTGAGGAGAAAGGAGCATAGCATGTTGCAAAGACAAAAACACCAATGTGCCTGGAGCCTGGAAATCAAGCTGGAGAGTGGCTGAGGATGAGTCTGGATAGGTAAACTGGACCTGAGCTGGGTATGGTATTGTAGACAGCAGTAGGAGATTTTGTTTTGTCCTAAGATAAATGGCAAACTGTTGAAGGTTTAAGTAAAGGAGTGACATGCTGTGACTTAGGCTATTGTGGGAAGAATGCGTTGAGATGACTGGCAAAAATGGAAGGGCAGTGATCAGTTAAGAGTTCTTTCAGTAGTTCAGGGCTAGGATGATAGCAGTAGAGGCGAAGAGAGGTGTACCAATTTCAGATTGGTACAGATACAAGAATGGTTTACATGTAGAGGGTGAAAGAGAGAAAGGTATCAAGGACAATGCCTGGATAGCTAGCTTGGGGAGTTGTGTAGACAATGGTAACATGCTTGAGACCACCTAGTTAGTAACCAGCAGGGTCTGTGACCCAAGACTTGGGTGATGACCTGTAACACATCAAAGCTCTTCCAGTGGCAGGGCTTGATTTCCTTCCGCTCCAGTTGAGATGTTGCGTCCTTGGATATGGGCCTGATGAAAAAGTTCTTCCAAAATTGGAAACTTTTAACAACCTTGGACTTGGAGTTAAGGTATCTTGGGTTAAAATTTTTGTAGCATGAGCACGTCACTCAACATTGCTGAGCAAGCATCCTCATTCAGTTCAACACACATAATCCAAATACTTGTTTCAAAAGGAAGTGCCGTGGGAGATAGAAGACATGGGCTTAGTCTGCAACAGAGACATCGTCATGTGAATCTGGGACCATTTCTGTTCCTCTCCTCAAGTCACAGTCCTGTTTTTTCCTCTATAGCTTGCTTCTGTGATATGGGAGCTGAGAGGAGCTTTTGATTGAACGCATTTTTGCTCTGCAATTTCAGATGAAGTCAGCTGCAATTTCCTCCTTGTTAGAGGCTCAGGAAATGTATGGTGATAACAAAACTTACTCCCAATCTGTCCCTCATCATCGCCAAGTGGGCTGCTAGAATGCTCTTTGTGCTTGAGATCTGGAAATAAAAATATGGCTAGTCAAGGGTCTAAGGCAAAGGACCTCAAAGTTTCTGGTGCACAAGAATCACCAGGGTGGCTTTTTAAGACACAAATCTCTGGGCCCTACCACCCTAGAAGTTCTAATTCAGAAAGCCAGGATGCAACCAAGAAATTTCTATTTTAGTAAGTTTCCAAGGTGAATCTCAGGTTGATGGTCTAACTGCTACACTGAAAGAAGCGTTGGGCTTGGGGGTTGTCAATTTGGCTGTGATTCCTTGAGAGTAGAAACCTTGTCTGCTTTACTATACCAAGGCCTAGTTGGTTGCTCCACTAACATTCAAGTTAACTTGAAAGATCATTAAGTTTTTCCAAATTGAATTACTGTGTTGTGGCCCTATTTTCCCTCTCATCAGGCCATTAAATTGTTGATGACTGCTATTATTTTAGGGACAATGGGTTTTAGAGACGTTCTCAAGTTTTGGATTGATATTAGAGAGGGGTGAGAGGTTCCGGAAAATTTGTGTGTGTGCATTTGCGTGTGTGCGGGTGCATGTATGTGTGATAATAGAAGTTTATGGAAATCCAAAAGTACTATCAAGTAGGGAAAAAGGGCTGAGGACTCCCATTTGTGAGAATGGTGGATGGGACCCCATTTCAATTCTACCATTCCCTCAGGATTTGCATGAAGATATATAACTAAAATTAAGCTGGGCCCATGCTGAACCAGGCACATATCTTACTGCTGAGGCAGTCTCCCCAGACCCAGGTAGCCAAAACTCTAGGAGTCTCATTGCAGCCCTGGCCCTGAAGGCAGGTTTTTGAGGGCTATCCAGCTACCTTTTGACCACATAGGTTTTCGTTCTCCTTACTATGCTTTCTCATCTGCAGCACCTCATCTGTGCTTGCTTTCTGTCGCCCACGCTGGAGTGCAGTGGTGCAGTCTTGGCTCACTGCCACCTCTGCCTCCCAGGTTCAAGCGATTCTCCTGCCTCAGTGTCCTGAGTAGCTGGGATTACAGGCACCTGTCACTGCAACCAGGTAATTTTTTGTATTTTTAGTAGAGATGGGATTTCACCACGTTGGCCAGGCTGGTCTTGAACTGCTGCCCTTAAGTGATCCATCTGTCTTGGCTTCCCAAAGTGCTAGGATTATAGGTGTGAGCCACCGCACCCAGCCTCATCCATACATTTTCTTCCACGCCTCCTTCTGGCCATTATTAAAATATTCTTCTGCCAGGCAGGGTGGCTCAGGCTGTAATCCCAGCACTTTGGGAGGCTGAGGCGGGCGGATCACAAGGTCAAGAGATGGAGACCATCCTGGCCAACATGGTGAAACCCAGTCTCTACTAAAAAATACAAAAACTAGCTGGGCATGGTGGCACATGCCTATAGTCCCAGCTACTCAGGAGGCTGAGGCAGGAGAATTGCTTGAACCCAGGAGGCGGAGATTGCAGTGAGCCGATGTCGTGCCACTGCTCCAGCCTGGCGACAGAGTAAGACTTTGTATAAAAAAAAATTTGATCCTGAGAGTCAAATATTTCAAGGGCTGGAGCAGAACATACCCATCAAGCTTGCTCTTATGACCTCTGCAGGCATGGTCCCTTACCACCTCTCTTATATCACTCATGTCCTAACACATTTTTAGAAAGTAAAATTCAAAACCAATCATACATTTGGTAGACATGTGATTTCAACATACCACGTACAAGAGGTTGTTCATACAGGAAACTCGGGGTGAAGAGCAGGCCTTGGAAATGAGAAGGAAAACAGCTCTAATAGACTAGTCATTTCCCTCATCCTAACCAAACTACCCACTAGTGTTGACCCTCCTCGCTTAACCCTTCTATTCCCACAGCCACTGGCCCACATCTCACTTCCAAAATGGTTCATGCTTTCTGAAGGAATCTGATTTTGCCTGTGGCCTTTGATTGATTATGGGGTCAATGTCAGCTTATAGAAGTCCACCAGGTGGATAAGAAGAACTTGTAAAAATGCAGAACCAGGTTTGAATCCTGACTCCTCCCTCTTCTGCATGAGGGACGTTGGATGATACCTTCCACTCTGAAAAATACCTATGTTGTGCTTTATGCCTTGCAGATGCACATGATCGTCAGGGCAAGGAGAACTGTGACTTAGAGGGAGTTGGAAGCGTGTTTTATGTTAGAGCAGGCCCTATAAGCAGGAGGTTGGCTTCCTGGCTTAAAGAAATTGTTTGTAAGGTTTATTTTAGCACCAGAATTTCTCTTTCTCCTTTAAAAAATTGAGTTTTAAATAAAAACATGTTTGTTTTTTTCAGTTTTATTCCTTAACTTTCAATATACCCATTGTATGTCTGAAGGCTCTTTCTAAGGGCATTTATTATGTAGGAAACTCATATATGTGGAAAGCCATTCCATGAGGTTTACCAAACACATGAGAAAGCAAGTCCTAGCCTGAATTGAAGGTTCTCTAACACTGACAATGTCTTTCTAATATGACGTTCCCTTTGCATTTGAATAGAGATTTAGTTCCCTAAACTGAAAGCCACTCAGCAACAATCTCCTCCCATTTTTCTAATTTGAGTTTGGTCTTCAGACGAATGTAAAGCAGTTTCAGGGATGCTGTGGAAGAAGCAAGAACAAGTTTGTTGGCCAACTTTCCTTGGATGTACAGGCAACTCCCACCCACCCCCCCATACTCCTCTGTCTGAATCTAGCCCATGTTCAGAACACCCTTTCCTTTGTAAGTCGTTAGAAAAAGCATGGCTACTCCCCTAAAGGTTGAGGCTATTGCTCAGAGGTTGCGTTTATAAGAGAGGTTGGATTGAGGAATATTATGGGCTCCACCCAACCCCACATGGGTAAACAGTGCATTCTCATACAGAACAGGAGGGAAGGAATCTTATCAGACAGGATTTTACTGGCCAGGAATAAACCAATGATTTAACCTAGACAGTATGACCCAAGGAAAGAAATTACTATTCTGTCAACCCATTCCAGCATCAGCTAAAGTATCAAAACATCCAGATTCCTAAGGGCTCTCAAGTTTGGCTTAGAACATGAGTCATTTATTAAGAACTACTATGTGCCTTATGCTAGGTTAGGAACACTGAAAAATGAGAAAACATATCTTAAGTGCCTTAGAACGGCGCCAGGATCTGACTCATAGTAACTGTTAAAAAAATGTGATTATTATTACTATTATTTAATTGTTTATTGTTCTTGTTGTTGCTGTCAGGTATCAGAGTTCCCGGGTAGGTTTGCTATCTTGTGCCAGTTGCGTTCGACTTCACTGACATCCCTTCTTAGACTTCCCTCTTATGAAGTTCTCCTACTTCTTGGACCCCAACTTCTCTGTTTTCTCTTCCAATACCACCCCTTGGCTTTTTCTCTTCTCTGAACCTATGATGGGGTGGAGATTTCTGAGGGCTTGTGGATTAGCTCTGGTCTACTCTGCCCACCCTTTTCCCCTGGGTGCTCTTCTGCCCTCACCATAGCATGATGATAATTTCCAAGCCTGTCCCTTGAGCTCAGCCCTCCTTCCCACTGTGTTTCCAGATGATAATAATTTGACTGTATGAATATCTCTTTTATAACATTCAACTGCTTCCAAACACATCATCTTCTTGCCTCATCAGCTCCAACCTGCCGGAGTCCCTTTTTGTCAGTGGCAACCTCTATTCAGCTCATTCAGGATTACAGTTTGGGATTATCCTTTCCTAGCAGTTTGCTTTCTTCCCTATGTTGGTTCTAACAACTAGTCCTTCAAATTTCTATTATAGAAACAAATGTATATATGTAATATGTATGTATATAATATATGTAATATGTATACATATATACATGCTATGTATATGATATATACTAACCTAATTATTATATAATATTCATAGCCTATGTGTATATATACACACACATTAATTTTTGTGATATATATCTATTATGTCTATCTATCTATCACATATTATTCTGTTCTTTTCTTTCTGGTTTCACTGTGATCTATTCTGGATTATAGCAGAAACCTAATTTCTCTCCCTCTAGTCTGTGAGCCCCTTTAGGGCAGGTACCAAGAATTATATGCCTCCATATGCCCCAGAGTCTGATAGAAGCTCTATAATATTTTCTGTGTATACATGACCAATAAATGTATACATGAATGAATGAACTAGTATGCTGATCTTTTTGCCACCAGTTTTTCTCTCTCTAGCTAGTCATGCCCACTGCAAGCATACCTACCTCCTGATAATTCCATCTTCATCCTGTTACTCCCTTGCTCAAAAATATAACTGGCACCCTGTTACTCTTGAGGACAGCTTTCAGGCCACTATTTTGATGTTTTGCTCAATGCCACCTCCTACTCTTTTTTGCATAAAGCCTAATGCCAGGGAGGTTGGACTCTTTCAGGCACTGGATCACCGGATTTCTGTATACTGATTCTTTCTAGATTCTTGTTTGTGACATTCTAACCTTTCTCTCTGACCATCCACATATGACCCATCATTCAATGCCCACCTCTTGAGACCTTAGCAACAATACAGCTCACATGAACACAGCCCATGTTCTGAACTTCCCACACCCACATGTCTGCTTGGCTCATCAAATGCTCTCCTGTGTTATTATCTGACAGCAAATTTATAACATCTTAAGAGTAGGAGCCATGCCTTATGTTTCTTTTGGATCTGCACCATTGTTAAGGACAAAATTGATGGTCCTTGAAGTCTTATCAAAGTGAACTAAATGCAACGTTAATTTTATAGGAGACTATCATGTAAAGCTCAGCTTGGCCTCTCTTGTTACCCTCTAATCACTAACTTTACTACTTCACATACAGAGTGGTCAAAGTCAAAGTTTTGGGTTTCCAGTATATCTTGTATAACATGTAGATCCTAATCATGGTGACAAAAATGGTAGCAGCTAAAATATTTGAGTGCTAACTATACCATACAAGGCCCTGTACCAAGGATTTTAGTATTTTGATTTAATCATCTTGAAACTCCTATAAATTCTATTATCCCACTCTGCAGATGAGGAGACACACCAAGGCTTCAAATATTCATCAAGCCCTGACTGAATTTCATGCCCAGTGCTATATATGCTAATGTGATATCAGAATTAGTAATCAGCCCTGCCTCTAGCAAAGAAAGCGAGTGACCCATCCTAGCCAACATCCAAACAATGCCTTAAAAATAATGTCAGCACCTAACTTCTACAGTCTTCCTCCTAATACCCCATCTCCCCTGTTTAATCATAAGAAAATATCAGCACATTCCAATGGAAGTGCATTCTAGAATATACCTGACCAGTACACCTCTGAACTGTCAAGGTCATCAAGAAATAAGAAAAGCCTGAGAAATTGTCATAGCCAAGGAGACACGATGATTAAATGTAATGTGGTATCCTAGATGAGATCTGGAACAGAAAAAGGCTATTAGGTAAAATATAAAGAAATCTGAATAAAGCATGGACTTTAGTTTATATTAACATTATTAATACTGGTTTATTAATTGTAACAAATGTCCCATATTACTATATTAACTTGGAAACTGATTATGGAGTTTTTGGGAACTCTCTGTAAGATCTTCTGAATGTTTTCTATAAATTAGAAACTGTTCTAAAATATAAAATCTACTGAAAAAAAAGGGTTGCGTGTGACTGGCAGGTCAGTAGGGCTGATAAGGTAGGGAATCTGAGCAAAAGAGGCCATTGTGGTGGGTGACAAAGCGAGGAAGATGGCGAGTTTGGTTTAAGAGATATTGCCTTGGAGGGTCTGCTAGGAAGTCCAGATGTCTGATAAGCAGCTGAAGAGCATGACTTGGAGTCTCAGGGTGGGGGCGGAAGACCTGATTTGGAGACACTTGGGAGTCATTATGCATATAGGTGGTAGTTGAAGCATTTGATGTCCTAAACACCATTTTGGGGATGAGCAGCCAGCAACTCTGTTATTACTGTGTGGAGGATGAGGCGGAGGAGGCTGGGGGAGAGCCAGTTTGATTATAACTGCAGAGCAGCTGGAGCCTTTCATCATCGGGGGGCCCAAACCATCCTTGTGGGTACAGATGCTGTGTTTTCCCTCATTCTGAAAGGCATTTCCTGAGACAAACTCTGGATATGATAATTATGCTGGTTAGTAAGTTGATCTAGCCTCAACTGCATAGACAGGGATCCCACAAGAAAATGCCTCCATGTTATTCAATACATTGGCTTTTCTTAAAAAAGAAACATTTTAATTCTTTCTTCCATAGTAGATTTAGGGTAATTATGTTAGATGAAACTATTTTGATAACCATCTTTCTTGAGGACGCAGCACCTCTGTAGCTTTAAAACCTAAGTTAATTAGATATCTGATGTTAACAAAAGCTTCCATTAAAAAAAAAATCCACAAAAGCTGCATCCCCCAGACTCCTGCTGTAGCAGAGGAGTCAATGCTAAGTACAGCTTTTATCATCAAACTGGCATTTTTGTATAGTTAATCATAGATGTCTGCTGCCTCTGAGATGGAGCAGGCACCCCCACTCTACCCCCAAGGATGAAAGACCCGTCAACATGGTAAAATCCGTGTTTTTTACATGACAATTTCAGAGAGTTGGGGTTTACATACAGTAGGATATTAACTTTGCTTGGCATACAAAGACTGTCAAGTTTGTGGGGAAAGGACATGTCTTGGAAATATGAAGGGGATAGATTGTCTTAGTAAACTCTAAGCTAAATATCCAAATGAGCATGAAAGCATTTATTGAGTTACCTGGAAATGACCATGCTTCTAGAAGTGTTCTAGCAACGGATTCTCAAGAATGTGATGCCTCCTGATAATAAACAAATAAAACTTAGAAGAGACTACTCTATCATGTATAAATCCTCCCACCCCACCCCAAACAGACAAGCACATACATGCATTACATGTGCGTGTGCGTGCACACACACACAATGTGCACATACACACACACACACCTTTGACCTCCAAGCTAACACGTCAGCTCTCTTCAGTTCAGAGAAAGAAAAAGTTTATAGCTGGAAAGACTGCTGGGCAGCCTTGGCTCTCAGAAAAAGGCAGAGTGGAGAGTGGGAGCCATGACCACAGGAAACCTACATCTGAGCTCACATTCCACCTCTCTCAAGCTCTATAATCTCAGGTATGCTGCCTAGTTCCTCGGAGTCTCAGGTTCCTTTTATAAGAAATGAGGATGAAGATGCTCACCTCAATTCAATTAATATAAAATTGATTTTTTTCCCAAATGTCAGACACTTTGCTGGAGATAGAATGGTAAGAAAAACGCAATTGCCCCACTCAGAGACAGATGCATTTAAGGATTGTTGGTGTGCATATTCAGGGATATTGGGCACACATGTAGCATGACACATGGTTGCTGAGAAAAAAATATTAGTGTGCTTCTCTTCCACCCTAAGATGAGCAGTTAACTTGAGCAAAAGGATAGTCTAACTATAGGAAATTTAGCAGCACCAGGCCTAGGACTGAGGGTATTATTTTATGAAACTTCAGAAGACTTTAATAGCAAACACATTGAAAAAGCTAGTGGGCTTTGGAATCATAGAGAGCTAACCCGGCATCTTTGCCTTATCCCTCACTAACTATATGACAGTGTGTAATTTGCTTAATCTCTTTGAGACTAAATTTGTAAACTGGAGATATTGTTAGAGATACCTACCTGAAATTGATGTTACAGGTAATAAAGGAAATAGTATCTATAAAATGCATTTATTAAGGGGCAAAATGATAGCCACATGTTAGCTATTATTGATTATTTTCATTATAATTGAGTCATCACCAGCCAGGACAGCAGCCCCTGTGTGGTGTCTGGGGCTGTAGTTCTGGACTGAGGGATTGCGCCATCAACGTTAATACATTTCACACTGATCACTGGAAAGATTTATAAATAAGTCCCCCACCTAATTAGGAGCAGATCCAAGGATTTTGCCTTTCTTTTGAATAATGGCAGCAGAGACGATGGCACAGAGAGGAGGCCTGGGAATGGGCTTTCTTAAGTTCCCAAGAACAACATCAGCAGCTTCTGATCCATGGCAGATCCCACTTTGTCTCTTTCTCAGTTGAGTGGATCTCTCTCCATTTCAGAGACTGAGGAAGAGAGCATAAAAGCAGCAGAATGGAATACAATTCTCAGGAGAACTCCTCACCAGCAATCAACCAGAATCCCCATGTAAGGCCAGTTACTTTGGGGTCTTAGAGCGCAAGATGGGTTCCAGGCTTACTTGAGGAAGCATCACAAAGCCTGGAGAAACTTCATCATCTCCACAAACCAGCATTTTAATTCTGATAGTCTTGGAGTCCTGAGTCACTCAGAAGCGTTGGGGGTTGGCGTCAACATTTCTTCCAAGAGGCCATGGCATATTCTTGCAAATAGGTTCTTGAAGAGCATCTCAGATGTTCCAGAGTTTTTAAGGGGGTTGCAGGAATTCCCCTGTGCTACAATAATGTAATAGAATCCACCAGGGCTTAGTTAGGCCAAACTACCATAGTTTCTTGAGTTCATCATACGGTTTCATGCCTCTCCACCTGCGGACATGTTTTCCCTCTGCTTGGAGCAATTATTCCTTCCCCTGCTTTCCTGCACTTCCCTATTCATCCTTTAAAACCTCATCTCAAGACTTCCTCTGTGAAGACATTCTTAATTTTTACCTTCTGTCTATTCCATCAACAGACTTGGCTTCAAATTTCACGACACGGCCCATTTAGTGAGTTCTCAAGAAATGATTGTTGTTTTCTCAAATTCTTGGAGTTGACCTGGTTTCTTCTCCAGCCTCTGACAATTAAACCAAATGCAATGCAGGCGGCTAGAAATCAACTATGCAGTTGTGAAACTCGCAATTTGAAGCAAGATTCTTGATTGCTCAAATGAGAGTTATGTAAGCTTTGTTTGCATGGTGCAATGGGCAGAAGAACCTCATTGTGAGCAGAGTTTTGGAGCCTGTTTCTGGTGTGACAGCACCTCTGCTTCATTTCCACCAACACCATCATACCTCCCAGCTCCAGTAGAATCCTGGTTCAAAGCAAGCACTCAACACAGATCTGCTGTTCCGGGGGGACAATAAAACAAGCTCATTGAGAAGAGGATCCCAGGAGGCTTTCTCAGTCTTCTCTACAATACTTGATGACCCATTTTCAGAAACCCATCTTGGCTGCTTGAGAGGCCATTTCCCCATCTTAAGATAGTAATCAGGACAGAGGAGGGAGCCTCATTATTGATAATCAGGCTGACTAGCAGTAGGCGTTTGGTGAAAAATGCCATCACAACTCAAAGTGGTTATTATTGTTTTATCACTACTACTAATCAACTTTTTTCTTTTGCTTTTTTATGGTATGAAAATCATTGCTTAATATTCTTGGAAAGCCAATTTCACTCCATATTTTTCCTTTTTTCCATTTGTATGTCCTTAAACATTTCTACCAGGAGAAAAGGGCTCAACCAAGGAAAATTCAAACTAGGATCCCTACGCAGGCACTTAGGCTAAAGTGGAATAAGGCGAATCCTTAATCCTGAGATGTGGAACAGTTGGCAGGCCGTGTTTTTAGCTCCATCTCAACCCATCTCAATGCCTCATTTCCGAGGAGACATTTCTTTGCCCCCTAACAGAGATGGCCTTTCCTCCTTCACATCTCGTTTTCCTAAATAACATTCTCATACCTGTTTATGTGTCCTAGTACTCTTAGTAAATTGAGAACTCCTTGATTTTGGAGATCATAGCAATTTTGTCTGGTGGGGAAAAAAAAACATACTCTGGAGACAAATGTTTGGGTTCAAATTTTATGTCATTGGTTAGGTGTGTGACATTATATAAGTGACTCAACCTTTCTGAATTGGTTTCATCATCTATGATACATGGATAATACAACATACTTTGCAAGTTAATTGTGATGATAGAGTAAGATTCCATGAATGAAGGGCTTGGCCATGCAGGCTAGTGCCGTGGGATCACACAGCCTCCCCACTCACTAGCTGCTCAGCCTGGTCAAGTTATTTAACCTTCTAAGCTTCAGTTTTCTCTTCTGTAATATAGGAGCACCAACAGGTTCCTCCTTATAAGGTTTTGAGAGGATTGAAGGAGCTAACAGATATGAAGAGCTCAGCACAGAGCTTGACAGAGAGTGCTCAGTAAATGTCTGTTATCAATGCTTCAGTCATTTTTGCTTTCCTCTCTCCATTTCAGTCTTCTGAAGCATTCTACCTGATGCCTGGCAGAGAGGCAATGGATATTGTTGAACTAAAACCAGGTTGTGTTGCACAGAATGTCATATGATAGCTTGGATGTTCATTTCCCCTGCTCTAATGATTTATAGTTTCAAGGATTTTTATTGTTTCAAGGATTTCCTTGAAATAAAGTTCCATATTTGAAAGGAGAAACTCAGCTAAAATGTCAAGAATTAGCTACTTTAGAGGAAAAGGGAAATAAGCTTATGATTAAACACAGAAGAGGGAGGGAGAGAGAGAATGGGAATTAGAGATTAGAGGCAGGGGTGATTAAATGGGATAAGACAGGGTCAAGGAACATTCTGGCAGAGGTAGAACCTCGATAAAATTTGCATCGGCTCCTCCTACACTCACTCTTCTAGGATCCCTAGATGATGCTGCATGTTGGAGACAGGGTCATTGTTCCTAGACTGGTGGTGGTAGTTGTGGAATAGAAGGGAGTGGATACATTCTACATTCCTCACCTCACTAGGAAGCCCTGGCATTCAGGAATTTGTGATCAAGATGGACCCAGGCCCATAAGAACTGCTCAGAAGAAACCTGGTGAGGTCCCTGCTGGCTCCATTAACTAGTGGCCCCAGTGGCCCAGAGCATGCTTCTCCAAAAACCACGTGTCCTTCTCAGTCAGAACTGTTGCCTGTCAGAGACTTTGGGGGCCCTGGCCAGGCCCCTCCACCTTTGGTCTGGCAGTAGAGCTCAATCAAAGGCAATTGCTGGGCTGTGGGCCTTGGTGGGCTTGACCAGCGCCCTCTGCATCCAGTGAGTCAAGGACAACTTGCAGCCGGTAGAATGACTTAGAGCCTGGGATCTCTCTGCAGTTAGAGTATGTATTTGGACAATCTTATTTGGGAGAATTCTCTTCACCAAAACCCAAGCAATTCATAGAAACCACTCGGAAATCCATGCCTGCAGCAAAGTTTTCCTTTGTCTCAGAACTGTCTCTGGAAGGAACACCATCTTTCTTTCATTCTTTTGTTCCTAGACAAAATAGAACTCTCCTACCCTGGAAAGGGCTCGGAGGTCAAGGACATGATGAGATCACACAGGAGGTCTGATCTTATCGGAACATTCTACCAAAAAGTTAGGTAACTGCTTTGAATCCCTCACTATGCTAAATACTGTTTCCTTAAGGAAGCCACAGGAGACACCATCTGTTCATTCACACATGATAGCTGCAGAATTTTGGACATCATGGTTTTGGGTAAACAGTTTAGCTTTTCAAGATTCACTAGTACTGTAGGCCATGTTTCACTTTATTTTTTTATTTGTAAATCTTCTAAGAAAATATAGGGGCTTTGCACTCCCTGCTTCTGAAGGATGTTCATGAAATAGTGTGTGGTTTTTTTATGGTGAGCAAAATTTCCTAACTTCCCTTTTACCCACCATCTCATCCTGGAGTTGGGCTTGGCTCTGCGAACTTTTGCTGAACAGAATGTTTTCCTTCTATGGCTTTGCCTCCAATGGATCTTGACTATTCTCTCCTCTGCCACAAAAGTCCACTGGGTTCCTTATTATTATCTCACATTCACTTACAGGTCCCACAATGGAAACAAGCACTTCCCAATGCTCATTCTTCCTTTCATTTTTATTTCTAGTATAACATTTCTTTTCCTGATTGAGATATTATATATATGCAATAAAGTACACAAATTTCAGATGAATGGCTCAGTGATTTTTGCATACACACACACACACACACACACACTTATGCAAGAATCATTCTGATTAAGACATGGAACATTCTAGCACTCAGCCTACTGCATGCCTCTAGCCCAGCAGTGCCTTCCATCAAAGGTAATAGTTATTCTCAATTTGGTTTTACTTGCTTTTGAGCTTCATGTAAATGGAATCATACAGCATGTAAAGTTTTATATCTGGCTTTTCAAGTTTTTCTACTGGGAATTCACCCTCTTCTTTGAAATATAATGGGCACTGAACACGTATTCTGTAAAATAAATGTACAAAGGCTCCATGTATGAAGCCGAGTTTTGAAAGAACATCTATTTAAAAGAAAAGACTTCCAGGGCCAGAAACAGATGTTCTCTAATAAGAAAAGTGAAGCCATCAGCGAAACCATTGCTTACAGGTAACCTTTTTAAAAAGAAAACTATGAAAGGCATTCCTCAGTCCTATGCCCACCTCCCTGCCACCCCCAATGAGGGAACTGCTTCATTTCTGCTAAGCAATTCACATCGGCCTCTCTTTTTTTGGATTATTATTTTCAAAGTGCCTGGTACCACAGAAGTACACAGCTGTGAAGTCAGATGCTGGCTTTGAGTTCATTTGTGTTGCTGTTGCCATGTTGGTGGCAGAGGGGATTCAGGTAAACCTGATCAAGACACTTCCTACTTGTGTGTGCTTGGAGAGCTATTCAGCATTTCAGCCTCAGTTTGCTAATCCATAAAAAAAAGTTGAGTGGATTAAAGGAAATAATAGCTGTACGTGTACACTAAACTATAAAGCACGAAATAAAGATTAGTTTATAAACTAGTTGTGATGGTTAATTTTAATGTGTCACCTTGGCTAGGCCATAGTGCCCAGATATTTGGTCAAAATTATTCTGGGTGTTTTTGTGAAGGCATTTTTAAAATAAGATGAACAATTATTTTCATTATTCCAAGGCAGACTTGGAATAAATCAGATTGCCTGCCATGATGTCAGTGGGCCTCATCCAATCAGTTGAACGTTTTCATAGAGCAAAGACTGACCTCCATTGAGCAAGAAAGAATTCTGCCACAGATGACCCTCAGACTTGAACTGCAAATCTTCCCTAGGTCTTCAGGCAGCCAGCCTACCCTGAAAATTTTGAATTTCTCTCTCTCTCTCTCTCTCTGTCTCTCTCTCTCTCTCTCTGTCTCTCTCTCTCTCTCTCTCTCTCTCTCTATATATATATATATATATATATATACACACACACATACACACACACACACACACACACACACATTTATATGCACATATCCTTGGTTCTGTGGTTCTTTTTCTCTGGAGAATCTAATACACTAGTTTTTCATTTAGTTTCTTGATTCTAATGTTTTCTTATTTATTTTGTCTCCTCTTTTATTTCAGATGCTATCTAGCTTACTGCTTTTTTTCTGAATTACTAAGAAATATATTGGGGTTATATTTTTCTTTTTTTCTACTGTTATTAAAGTTATTTCAAGTAATAATTTTTCTTTCTATTGTTATCTTGGCCATCACCCATGGAGGCGTAGCTTTTTGCAGACACACACATGTTGCACTCTGCATTAAGTTGTTAGTGACATTTGGTGATGTTACTTCGTACCAGCCTATGGGTTTTCATGGATGCCATCCTTGTTGGTCATGTATCTAGACCTACTGATTTGCCGTTGGGTACATCTCATCCCCAGGACACCAGTGTCATGTTTAAATTTCCCTAGAAGTTTCAGTTGTACTGAAACTGAGTGAACTCAGCTTTGTCTGATACCCGGAATCCTTCTTCCTTTCCACTGTACTGAACTGGTAGTGTGAAAATGGAGACATTTCTTGACATCTCTTTGGTTCTCTCCTAAGACTAAATTTCACTCCAGACTTTTTTTTTTTTCCCCTAGTCTCTTTCTGTTTTACCTTTCTTGATCATCAATCCGACGGCCTCCCCAGCAAAGGGTGAACCCAGTCTCATCTTACTATTCTATAGTGCCTGTGGAAAGGGAACTGATGGAATTTGAGGGAGAAGTTTTATCCTCTTCCCTTATGGTGAAAGCCTCACTCTACAAGATGGCCAGTTGTGTGTCACAAAGTAGGTCAGGATGCCATCAAACAAAAGGAAGGGAGGCCATTGTGGTCTGTGTTTTTGTCATAGAAAATCTTGTTGATCTTGGATGGCTTCACTGACACATAATTAAGTATGGATTTTAAAAAGTTCCCATGTGAGTGGATATCTCTTCTATAGCTTTATTATTTTCATTTCATTTTGTTAAATCATAGCTTGAGAGTATGATCAGAATTCCAGTTTATATTATTGAGTTCATCTCAGGCTGCTATAATCTCTCTTTTTCCTTTTCATTTTTTTGTCTTCCTCCTTTTCTTCCCTCCTCATACTTTTCTTCTTTTGAAGCAGTTACAGTGGGATCAAGGACCATTTCCCAGATTTTAAATGTAGTTTTTCCTGACATCTATCAAATCTATACAAACACTTTTTTTTTCTTTTCTCTCTCTCTTTCTCTCACTGTCTTCTTGGTGACTGGAGGGAGAAGTTTTCAGGGGTTTGATTCCTACATTGGCCTGACATCTATAGATTTTAGAGACATGCTGATCTAAGCCATTTGGTCAAGTATCAATGGCATAAATGGCATTATTTGTGGTGTGCCCTTCGGTGGTGACTTATCCTCTCCATACTTCACTTTTATCATTGTAAAGAAGGAGCAATGAATATGCATCTTTCGACAGGGTTGTGGTGAGAATTATAAATCATTCTTTAATGGTTCATTATATTATTAGCTTTGAAACTGGCAGATATGTAACATATATGCTTTAGTGAATATCACATATTTTCTTTAAAAGAATAGAAAAATGTTTATATGGTACTTGGTATGGTCTGAATACAATAGGTGTTCTATAAGTGGTAGCTACTATTGTGGTTATTACAAGTTTGAATCATGAGCCTATGTATGAGAAGAAATGTTGAAACAAGCATTTAAAAAAATGATCCTTGTGATCATTTACATTAGATCACAGGATACCCAAAGATGCATAAATAGCAACTTCCCAGCCCAGTGAGCTTAGAGTTTAGCTGTGGCAGCACATAAACACAGCTGGCAAATAAGAGCATATCCAGTCTATACTCCAGTGCTTCCCAAACTCTTATGCCACAGTATATGGAGAAAATAAGAATATTTTTCCAGTGTAATAGAGCAGGTGGGAGGGGAGCTTAGGGGTGTCTGTCTATATGGGGCTTGATTTTTTTAATCACTATTTTTTTCTTTATATGATGTAATAACAACAAAACGCAGTGTTTTAAAATTTTTACTAAATGTTAAATTTATATAAAACTTCCCAATAAATGGTTTTAAATTTTTCCATAAGACATTAGGCTTGCTTTTATTAATATAAATTTATTTTTTTATATTTTATTATTTATTTTTTAAATTTAATTTATATTTAAGTGTATACTATACCTGGCATTTCTCCCCATGTTATCCCTCCCCACCCCCCACTGTCTCTTCCCTACACCCCCCAACTGCCCCCAGTGTGTGATGCTCCTCTCCCTGAGTCCACGTGTTCTTGCTGTTCAACACCCACTTATGAGTGGGAACATACAGTGTTTGGCTTTCTGTTCTTGTGTCAGTTTGCTGAGAATTATGGTAACATAAATTTTTAAAATATGGTTCTTTCTGCTTAAAATGACTGTAAACAGTCTCTGACCATGATATTTTAATGATGGTATCTTCAAATTCTTAAT